>JANHFT010008305.1:45775-63647 GCA_032467955.1 Pseudoxenodon macrops | reverse complement strand
TCTGTATCTTGAGCCTATCTTCTGGAGTGTTGGCTATTCCTGCCAGTTTGGTGTCATCTGCAAATTTGATGAGTTCCACATCTATCCCCTCGTTCAAGTCATTGATGAAGATGTTGAAGAGTACTGGACTTAAAACAGAGCCTTGGGGTATTTCACTGGATACTTCACTCCATGTAGATACAGTTCCATTGAGGACTACACATTGCGTGCAGTTGGTCAGCCATTTTCGAATCCATCTGGTGGTATTGCTATCTAACCCACATTTTTCTGCTTTATCTAGTAGTAGGTTATGGTCTACTTCATCAAATGCCTTACTGAAGTCCAAGTAAATTATATCTACAGCATTCCTCTGGTCCACTAATTTTGTCACTTTGTCAAAGAATGCAATAAGATTAGTCTGGCATGATCTGTTGGGAGAAGATTCACCATCTTCTAATGTTACTGTGACTTTGCTGCTACGGTAGACAGATAAAAGTATTGTGCATTTATGTGTTAATTGAATAGAATTTCCAAATAAATAGAATAGGATGGGATATTGAGAATATCCCCTTTAAAAATGTGAAGAAATGCTGTTTTGTCTGCATAGGAACAATATGGATCTAAGATGCATTTGAGAATAAAGATGCATATAGATTTGAAATGATATGTGGGTTTTTTTTCTAGGAATCCCATCAGATAGTTTGGGGATATGAGCAGAATGGTATAAAATAAATCATTTAGTTCCACCTGGAGTCTCCATGATATCTGAACATCTGGACAAATCTCGGAAAAACCACTGTTTGTTATGATATCTGAGAAACCACTGTTTGTTATAATATCTGAGAAACCACTGTTTGTAAAGAATTAAATAATTGTTGTCTAAATTAAAGTGCTGCAAAAAGAGATTAGGGTTTTTTATTCTATCTCTTTCTTTTATATCATGCAGAGTAAGTAATTACAGTGTCCTTTGTTATCTCCCATTGAAATCAAGGATTCCCATTTAGCTGGACCATAACTGATATAAATGTATGAACAAGACTTTGCAAAATCAGCTTTGGCAACCATAAACCAAATGAACCTGACAAGTTAATTTTTTTTCTGAGTTAAACTGCAATACTTTCAATAAAGGAGGTAAATTGTGAAAGTTTTATTCTTTTCTTTTTTAATGAACTTTTCCTTTTATCTCTTTCGTAAGCCTATGTAGTTAAGAGCTTAGGAAAGCATATTTATTTAACTCCCCTTTACACTTTATTTTGACTTTTTCCTTCATTCAGTTTTTGTTAAAGGTGAAAAACTAGAGATAGAACCTGACCTTTAATGCAGAGAAAATTAGAGACTTAACAGTTCAGTCACTTAATCTTGATATGGCCATCAGAGGCAGTTACGCCAAGAATGATGAAATATTTTGAGGTGGATAAGATTAATGAGTAGAGGCCACTATAATAAGTCCCAAACTTGCAGGTTAGTTAACATTCACAAAATATTGATTAAAGGAGACTATTGCCACCATTTTTAAGTATAGGTATTGTAAATAAAAGCATTTAGGTTTATGACAGCTGTGCCTGTTAGATAAGGAAATCTTTGTGAAACAGTGGAAAAGTAATTTTGTTGCAATTTATTTACAATTATCCTGTCTATAAATATGGAATGAAGTAGGGGTAAAAACCCACTCAGTACTTGAGGAAAAAAAGAATCCAGCACTCATTTGATAGATATTATGAATTAGTACAATATAACAATTATTCCGCTTCATTTCCCATTTTTGCTAGATATAAATCTGCAGGCAGAAGAATCCTCAGAATTAATTTCAAACTGAAATGGCAACGTCTTCTAAGAAATCAGCTAACTGCCAGTGGTTATCTGTAACTGGACACAACACGGAGCTCTATGTTACATCTGTATAAATTTAGGCTCCCTCGCCTAAAGCCACTGAGTACAAAGCCAGGAGACCAAGTTTCTGAATGAATCAATGACATAAGGAACATGCTATAGAATTCTGACTCCTCTTCATTGATGTCCCATTGATAATGGACTGGATCAACAAAAGATATAGAGATGCCTTGAGATGTCTGAGATATGGTCAAAGTGTCACTCAAATTGCTAGCATCCAGAATTTAATTTTCATGTGGGAGCTATGCATAACATTACAAGAGTAAATGTTCAGTTTCTCACAGTGTTTCATGGAATAGAGGACCAATTTGTTTAGTTCTTGGATACACTCCTGCCTCTGCCTTGCTGTGACACACTTTCAATAGATTTAAACTTGTATAAAGAAGTAAACATCTGCCTATCACAGTAGCCTTTGTTAAGGGAAACTGGATAACCAATTTTCAATGATATTTTTTCCCTCTACAGTTAGTATATGCTTACACTTGAATGAATAAATTCCATCAGGAAACATATAGAACTCCTAGTTTTTTGTAGAAATGGAAAGTACTAAATGCATACACACATGTATACATTAAAAAAAAAACCACACACACACACACATACCAACAGTTGTGAGAAATCTCAGTTACCCATGTCTCCTTAGGAATGAAGAACCATGAAATAGATTGCTTTTTCTGGGGAATTTTTGATTCATTTTATTTATTTGTTTACTTCTTGTTTGTCTCTGCTAAAACATGCTCAAATATCTGCAAGAAGGGGCTAATCATACAAACTTGTTAGGAGCTTGTGAAATGTCATAATTAGAAGCAAAATTTATGTTAACCAGGTGTGGAAAAATCTAGTAGATGACAAATTTTGAATTTAGTATGATTAAATGTGTAACTTATTATATTGCTAAATCAAGAAGACTCTTCCACTTTTGAAAGCTTTTTTTCATTCAATTTGAAAAAAGCAAGATAGATGATAGATAAAGAGATAGACAGACAAATCATAGATCTGCTTTGTTCTAAAACATAAGTAAAAAAGGAATACATGTTTATGGACAGGACTGTATGGCTAATAGTTGCTAGGTATACTCAGCATTATTTCAGCAATTGTACCTCTAGTTGTTTGGAGTGTTATCATGCTGGTGGGATGATGATGTAATGGAGATGATGATACTTCCAAACCTGTCTTAGCTTCCTGAAAATGCAAGAAGGTGACAAGTATTCTTATCCTGTGAGAAGTAGTTTGGAGACAGCATATTGAGAGTTCCCAATTGACTATGCTAGTATTATGTACAGATGTTAAAGAGACAGGAGGCTAGACATGCAGAATACCTAACAAAGTTAGCTGTAAGTCAAAATGTCCAGGAATACATGGGAACCCTGCCTATGTGAATGAAATGATGAACATGGCAAGAGTTTTGTATTCCAAGGATCTTGATAGGAAAGGATCATAAATTTGTAGTGGTTCCAGCAGGTCAAGTTGGAAACTATAGAAACAAGGTGGTATCTTACAAGTTATGGTATGTGACCTCAATTTTCCACTCATAAACAGCTGTGATGGGAACCAATGGGTACTTGTGCTACTTTAGACTCCCAGTTCCATTACATCTAAACATGAAACAAAATATGGGGGCTATTTCAGTTCACCAAAATGGAATAGAATAAAAGATAATTAAAAGGTGCAGTGTGCGGTGAAAATTTGTAATACATTGTATATATTTCCTTTATTAGTGAAGTTAATTCATGATTAAGTAACTGTGGCATTTTTATCTGTCAGTAAATGCTGGTGTTCACAATGCGTCCTAACACATGTCTTTGTAGTTTGTATGTTTTTTCTCCAATTTTTTTTGTAACTGTTAATTTAAATCATTTAGAACTTTTAATTCCATGCCTGTCTTTTACTCTCTGACATTAAATTCTTCCAGGACCAACTTCTGAAATACACATTTTTGATGTAATTTTTAAAAAGGCATTAGAGCTGTTTGTATGCAATTTGCAGTAATCTCCAGGCTTTTGCTTTGTAGATTGGGTGAAATGAATGCTTATCAGACTTTCATGTGAGCCTCTAGGCTAAGGGAAGGTCAAATAAAAGCAGAGTGTTCAAATATGCTCCCAATGGGGCATCAGTCTCTAATGTACAATACGTAGTTTACATTGCCATTTTTCCTGGTTTCTTTTTTAATGGTTTGTATACTTTATTAGAGCAAGTTGATGTTCTTAAAGACCAAGATGCTAGTGTTAGAATCTCTAGTGACGCTGTGAAAGGAATGGAAGAAAGAATAGAAATAAATCATTAGACGATTGGGTGAATCAGTTGACAGCTTACCTCAGAAATGGCACCTTAATTCAGATGGGAAGAAATCTGGTGAAAGCCTTTCAAGTTACTTCAGGAGGCTCACCTTCCATTAACATACTAGAAGTAAGGCTGGAAAATTCATCTTACAGTTTCTGACATCATGTATTTATTCCAGATCAACATTACTGAAACTGCATAGATTTGCGTCCTTGATCATGCTTGAAGCCTGACACTAAGGAGGTTCTCCAAATGACAATAAGGATTTGGCAATGCCAGAAAGTTGATGGTGTCAGAGAATTTTAGCAGACCTATCCTCTAAATAATGTCATAATTCAACTAAAGGAAGAACAAAGGCAGTCACAGAATAGTGAATGTCTTCAATAATATGACTGAACTTTCCAAGGCAAAACTTGGAAAGTGCATATCTCAAAGCATGATTTCAAAAAGGCCTCAACCCATAGTGTAGAAATTGCTGTTCTTTTTCCCAAAAGCAGTGGGAGAAAAAAATGTGCTTTCCACTTGTTTTACATTTGAGGCCATATTGTCTGCAGTAAAGCAAGTCCCTGGTTGCTTTCTGTTGCAGCATATTATGGAGTTGCACCACTTTTCTACAGCTCACCAGATCACCATAATATGGAGCAGGTTGATAAAAAAGGATTGGACTGTTCATTTTTTAAATTTTAGTCAGGGAATGCACATGGATTCTGCAATAATTCCTGTTCAAGAACACAGCACATATCTTCTTCAACTCTATTTATACCTGGCAAGAATAAAAGATTGAAAAAGGAACAACTGTTGTTCTTCTTTCCACTGATAATGCAGCAACAAAATATGTGTGAGAGTGAGAGAATTATGTGCAAAATAATAAATGAAAATGTGATATTTCCCTTCAAAAAAATTATATTTGCTGTTAACGATGGCATTTATGTTATGAGTTGCCTGCAAAATACAAATGTATTATACTTACTTCAATAGATTAACTGTAATTCCAAACTTATCATCTTTGTTGACCTTTATAGTGAGGTTATATTATCACTCAGTAGATAAATACTGTAAGCCTGCAGCCAAAATTTGGCTGTAATATTTTTTAATAACAAAACCACAGAATGTTCAGTTTTTCTCATCTGTACTCATGCCCTTGCACTTATGTCTTTCTATGCCTGATAGGATTTTCTTGTCCCTGTCAATTGCTTTAAAAGAATAGGGAATAAAATAACAATAGGGGACAGGTGGAATAATGAATGATGTTAGCTTCATCGGGGAAATCTGTGATAGGTCAGAAAGATATTGTTAAGGAGGGGAATTAGGCATCAGACTTAAAAGTAGGAGACAACAGTTTGGATGATTGAGGTTGCATTACTATTATATAATTTAGTATTCTTTATTATATGATAACTTGATCTGGATGTTAGGCTCTGCAAGATATTTTTATTTTGCTTTATTATGTGTTTTCTGGATCTGGTAAAACTGTTTAGCCAAAGTTACAAAGAGGAGTGTCCTTATGCTCTTTCGTGCTCTTAGATAGCATCAGTAATTTAAGGACTCACTGCACAAGCTGACTCTAGACACCATGACCTTGTGGAAAACATCAGTAGGAAAAACCTAGATGGCAATCCTGTATCTACTTACCCACATATAAGCCTGAGTGAGCTCCATGGAGTTAGTTTGTCAGTAATGTAGTAGCATATAGTAGTACTTTTAATTTTATTGCCTCAGAAATGACTTTTCAGAATATTTATTATCCTGATAGTAGGATATCCATTGGAAATATCCATTGGAGGAAGGGAAATCAATGGATCCAGGTTTGAAGAAATGTATTTTTATGACTTTAGTAGGTTGATTTGTTAAAAATAATTGTTTTCTGTTTATTGGACTCCTCAAATAATATGTAAAAAAGGTTGGGTGCTAGATTTCCTGAGCTGGCATAATGAGACTGTTCAGGATTCTCTGACGCTGGTCATGTACTATCATTGCCCCTTTTGCTATATTGCACATGGCAATATAGACTTAGTAAAAACTATAGTAATTAGGCATGAAAATGTAATTGGTAATAGGAATAACCTTGAGGAACAGGAGCAAGATTTATAACCAAAAGTTAGATTTAAAAAAATGGAATCCATGATAGAAATATAATTTGAAGAAGCATTTCAGATTTGCTCCTCACTAATTATCATGAAGATAAAGGGACAGAAGAGAAAAGCATATTCAGGCTTGCAAGGTGTATTGCTATATCCCTGTAATAAAATCGTACTGTATAATAAAAGAATTCATAACTTGTTTCTGGGTCTAGTCCTAGACCTGAAAGGAGCCCCACTAAATGTGATGGAATTTGACTTTTTATGAAGAACTCTGACTTCATTCAGTCAGAAGGTTAGCAAAGAGAATTGTTTTTAAAAAATGGAGAGAAATTCCTGATATTAACAAAGATGTTTTATCGGTGTTTGGAATGTCTTCATATTCTAAAAATAAATTTATATCTGTCCTACATTTAGTAATAAGTTTAAGGATTGAATTAATTTCAAATTATACAGCTTTTGCCCTATTTTTCCCTTTGTTTCCTTTATTTCCTCTTAAATTTTATTTCATTTCACTAAATTATGGATTCTTTAGTGAATAAAGCTTATGCAGATCAATCTTCCAGCTTTGTTTCCAATGATACCAATGCTAAGAAATTCTATTTCTTTTTTCTTTGGTAAACTTCACACCATCAATATTAACAACAACTACAACAATAACAACATCTTCAAGAATAATTGAGGAGGAGCAGGTTGTCCTGCAGTGACAGCAAGTCGAAGCAGGTTAGATCAACAAGGCTATAATAATTCCTACACATGCCTTCTAAAAATAAAACAAAACAAACACCATTGGTCTTACATGAAATCAGAAATGGTTATTATTTCTCTTTGGCAAAGAATAACTTTGGCAAATGACAACCAAAACATGAAAATTTAAAACTGTTCTACAAAGACTCTTTTCTCTGTGAATACTTTCCCATAAATCTGTGCATGCTAAAGCCATAAAATACAATGGCAGCCAGTTATAAAGAAATGTACGTGTTTATAAAGAACAGAAACAAGAGCTGCCATTTGAGGATCCACCAAAGTTAACAACATTATTTTAATTATGGTTCTATGATACTATTTTTGAGTAATAATAAGATAGAGCATATGTTTAAGGCTGCAGTATTTTGAAAACTGGCATAACAATCTATTTGACAGTTCCTTCATTCCCCTAATTTCTTTCAAATGGTTGTAATGAGTGGTGGTAGACCTTACCTAAATTCCAAATTATGATTTCCAAAATTAGTCATCAAAACTTCATAGGCAACATTAGAATAATATCCATCCTACCATGAAAATTCAGCTATGTAGTTTTTCAGGCATAATCTTTATTCACTTTTTAAAAAGAATATTATTTTTCTTCTGTGGAAAACATGCAGCTATTCTTTGAAAAATAATCTCCAAACAAGCAGCTTTCTGCAGGAGCAGTAAATGTACTTTAGGTTCAGATATCCAACACAGAAAGCTTCAGTAAAATAATCTTGAAGAGTTTTGTTTAGATGTGATTTAGCATAATTCTCCCATTCCTGGAACCTGAAATCACTTTATAGACCAGCTCTGCATATTGCTGATGTCTAAATAAGAAATTGCAGCAAAGCAAAACCGATAAAAAAAGGTTTGTGCCAACATTGCTTTTAAGGCTATATGAAGCTGATGGCAGCCTTAGTGGTTTCATTGAGATTACAGCAATGCCAAAATATTCTCCTTGGCAAGAAAAATGTCTAACCATACAATGTTCTCATATGCACTGCTGGCTCCTGCCATTGCCCCCACGTATTTTTGCTTACTTCTTATACTGCCATCCTGTTTATTTTACCACGGCTGAAATTTAGATTGTAAGCACATCAGGGATGTCTGTCAGTGTGGATAATATAATAATAAAGCTGTGAAAAAGCCATATGAAATAGTAATTTATATAAACATGCCATATGTGCAGTTAAAGTTCTTACTTGTATATTAGTTTCTTTAAAAAAATACAGTACAACTATCATTCTTGAAGTAACCTTCTTGCCCTGTATATGGCTTCTGAATACTTGATGTATTTATGCAGACTACATGACCTTGTTGACTATAGGAAACCAAAGTTAGGAAAAGTATCAAAATCTGGCTGTTCAAAATCATTGGTCTGCTAATTAAATCTTAACGGCAAGTAAACAAAGAATGGTTCTGTGAAGAGTATAAAATTACCAATAATTAGCAAAACATGAGTTTATCAGCCAAATAAGAAGTTCGAAAAACTGACCTAATCCATGCATCATCTTAATATAATTTGTGAACCATGTTTATGACTTAGAATATTAAACATGTTTAATGGAGGCAAGATATATATTTACTTCTACTCTACAACTAAAACCTACCCATAAACCAAAATGACAATGTATCTTGATCTAAACTTTATAAGTGGACCAATAGTTAACTGTAAAGTTGCTATGGGACAAACTTTGCATAATAGATGTTACAAAATATTACATATCTGTTTTTGTTTGTCTTGCATGTTCCTTGTAAACTAACAGTTTATAGGAAAAATACAACATATATTTTTATTTATTATTTCTGCCTACCTGATTTTTTTAGAAGCCATGATGCTTAGGAGACATGCAAAATGACAGCGAGGTTTAGCTCTTTCGTAACACTGTTTGAAGACTCAGAGGGAATATAGGATCAATGAGGATCAAACTACAAATCCTAACAATTTATCTGCAAGGAATGAAGCTGTTAAGAATCTTTTCAATTTCTCACAAAGAAGAAAACCGTTCTGCAAGTTCAGAACATCTATGCATTCTTCCATTGTGTAGAAAATAAATAACTAGTTTCTGTATTAGTCAAAGAGTTATTACCAAAGTATAAGGAACATTCTGCCCTAACAAACACAGATGAATTGAATCTGCATTGTAAAAAAAATCATGTCAACATTATTCCAGACACTTAATAGTTGGGTACACCCAAAACCAAGATTCTTACAGAGACAGCTGACCATATTTATCAAAGGGAAAAGAGGATTTGGTAATTAAAGTATTTCTTCATTCTGTTGATAACAACCTATGATGACCAGAAAAAACAATTTAAAGAAAATGCAGGAATTAATATAGATGTTCTGAACTTCCAATAATTTCCAAACGATCTTCTTTTTTAACCAGGACTGAGAAGTCTATAATATAAATAAATGTTCATACAATAGAGTTTCTAAGGTTTCAACACTTGTTTGTGGTCTGCAAATGAAGATTACTATTGATCTAATTAAAACAAAACAAAAATCTGCATTAACAGATTCATAAGAATACAAGACACAGAATTGGATTTTTACAATGAATGCTTTTGCCAGCTTTCTCAAGCCACAATTATCAATTTAAAAAACTCCCTTAACACAACAATATCAGCAGAGGAGAACAATATGACATTTGGAGCCTCAGGAATAACAATAACATTATAATAAAATGAACTGACAAAGGAAAATAAGTTACTGTCATGAATGAATGGATTGTGTATAACCATTTAAACCTGTTTTATTCATCAATTCTGTTTGATCGTCTATTTTCACAATTTTGTTAACATGTTTACTGGGAAGAATTTCTGTGATAAAATATGTCTTGCCTAGGATGTTTTTGTTTCAGACAATACCTGTTTTGACAACTGAATTGTGGCAAGAGATTATGTCTAAATTTCTATGGCAAATAAAAAACATAAGTTAAATATAAGTTGTTATTCTTACTTACTTAGTATATATTTCTATCTATCTATCTATCTATCTATCTATCTATCTATCTATCTATCTATCTATCTATCATGGCAAAAGAACATTCCTTGGTGCTAGCCTGCATAATGTTTTCATAAATATTTCATTTTAGCACTAACACCTTGGCAATAACAATTCAATCCAAATCACTGGCACAGTCATGGATACCTGGTGGCTTTTCAACACACTTATTAAAATGCTACATTAGTGTAGCTGCTCTACTCTGTTCACAAAGCTTCAACTACTTAATATTTGTTATTGAAAAATGTACTACCAGATTCCTCCTTTTTTATTGCCATAGATTAACAAAACTCTTCTTCTACAATCATATATGCAAATTAACAAAACTATAGGGTTTGTCATATCATCAGATTTCCTGAATCTTTGAAGTAACCAAGGGCTGTTTTCAGAAAGCTAAAAATACTTGAACCTGATTAGTATTTGGATAAGAAGACACCAGGAATTACCAATGCTAAATGAAACTGGAAAAATTCTTGGAAAAAAGCAATAACAAACTAACTGGATGTGTTAATGAAAGCACTAGGATTTGTGTTCAGTTCAAAGAAGGCTTTATTAGCTGGAAAAATGTGCAGCAGTTCTGAAACGTACTTCTAATTTTGCATAATATAAATGAGAACATTCCTGAAATTATTATAAACATTGGGGAAAAAAGTGACTGTGTATTTTTATGTGCCAATAATATGTTTTACGTGTATTTTTCTGACAATATGGGATTTTATATGTCAATAAGAAGCATTTGATTATTAAGCAACAGAATGCAATGAGTAACTTCTTAAAAAATATCCATCAGTTGCAAAGGGAATGGCCTATGTCATTCTGCTTGACTGAAAAAAAATGTTTTCTAAGAAATTGTGTGTTAACATTCAGCAAGTGATGCTGAATTGCTCAGATCATGTGCAATGCATCTCAAAAAAGCCCAGCATGTTCTAACCAAGCTTGATTATTCTGATTGTCCCTGGTTGTTATTCTTGAAGGAAAAGTAATACATGCAGAGAGGACCCAGTTCAATTGTTTATGTTATATGAAATAAAAAATAAAAACTTTGCTGGCTGTCAGATAGCTCTCCATTTTAATCATTATGCTCCCTTTTCATCAGATTAAGGGATTACACTGAGCACTTCAAGTAAGATTTAGGTATTTGCAAATACCAAGTTACAATTATCTTGTTTGACCGTCAGTCAAGCAGGTATTAGGCAATTGGATAATGTCCCCAAGCATTTGAGAAATTAAATCCTTTTACTCAGGTCTTCACTTGCTACTAACAGTAAATCAACTGTTTAAACTGTCTGATAGCATGTGAGGATGTTTAAATAGACCATAATAGGATTTGGCTAGTGCACTTTTTAATATCTCAAATGGATTATGACTCTACATTATGGAAATCCCCTCTCTCTGATTATGGATATCTTTATGTAGATCAATTACTTGAAATTATATTGCCATTCTTCAAGAACATGATAAATTCTACCTGCCTTGAACATCTCTTGTTTTCATCAATAGCCACTAACCTGAGATTATGTTGTATTTTTTGCTATACAAATGTTAATCAAGAACCTTCTTCCTATTTCTTCCTATTCATCAGATCAATAAAACAGTTTTCAGAGAAACTGACAACTGTCTACCACATTTTCAGACTGCTGATACACAAAGCATTAGTACTTCATACGTTCAGTTGATATATGAAATTAGATTATCATTTTTTTCCTTAATAGAGGCACAGAGAAGAGATACCCTTTGTAATATGAAGCTATTACTTCTATGGAAAGGTCTTTTGTTTCTGAACACTTGCAAGTAGCATCAAGAATAGATTTGATGAGGTTAAGAAGACAAATATACTAAACTGAAATTTATTGTGAGATACTTAATAGAAGCTTATCAGGATATGGAGTTGAATCAATAGAAAGCCAAGGCCAGAATAAATATTTTCAATCTGCTTTTTTCAGAAGTTACCGGTATATTTTTAATAATATGACCACAGGAGGAAAAAAAGATTGATAGCACACACTTGATTGTGTTTGTTGGTGATTGGTTTTTCAGACAAGTTTATAATTCTCTTTGCTTCTGCTGTAATAAAAATGATTGTTGTAATCATTGTAGACATCACCAATCAGTCTAAGATTTACAATCATTTTAAAGCTCATTTGAATTAAGGAATTTCTGCAAACATTCCTGTATGAATATAATTTCTCCACATAAAGGTACATGTTACTAGGCTCCAAATTTTTGACCACTATAAAATCACAGGGATATTTATAGGCTAATAATAGGCCATATGTGGACTACATATCACATAATATGCAAAGTGAAACCAAATTTTTTGATAAGCAAGAATGATCATTTTATTCCATGGGGCTCCTGTATCAATCACAATAGATAGTACATGAATGAACCTTAAACATACAGCACTTGTTATTTAAAACATATTTTAACACACGTTTTCTTTCAGCAATTTTTACTGCATTTACTTTATCATTTTTCACTCTGAGTTGCTTCTCACTATGATAGTGACAAACGTCTACAACTTACAAGTATAAGCATGGATAATTTTTGATCCACATGTTTTCCAGGAACAAAAGCAATCTTGGATAACTATATGTTATACAGAATCAGACTTCACATATTCTTCCCAATATTTTGCTCATGTATATTTCTAGAAGACAGCAGGAAGAAGGAAAATAATTTTAAAACCAAAGATGTGCACCTGCATTAACTGGAATTCTCAACAAACCAAAAATCCAATCTAATGCATATTCAGACATATGCCAGACTACGTTGTGAAATGCATCTCTATAAAAGAGTGCTAGAAATTACAATATAAATGTGAGGTATACATATATTGTGCTATTTCAATGTTACAAAATATTGCCTATGCTATTGTTTAGACTTTCTCTTTGAGTTGCACAGTAGCTTCCTAACTACAAATATTTGTTGCAAAAATTTGTATATTAGCAAAATATTTTTTCTCTTTCTTCATTTAAAGTAATCAGTTATAATTTGCATTATTGTTATTATTTCTTACTTTGTTAGTTTACAACACATTTGTCCCGCTATTTTGTTTATATTTGATTTGGTTAGGCTTGCTTGCCATGAAATCGTTCCAAACTCTGGCAGCTTACAACAATAAAAATCTACAATAAAGAAATAAAACATCCATGGTAATTTATACACCAGAACCAAATGACAATTATTTCTGCATTATTTCTAATTACTATACTAAGATAAATAATCAACCAATTAGTAATAATTGGATTTATCACTAATATGGTCTTTTGGCTTCTTTGCAGAATATAAAGAAAAATAAATGAGAAATATATCTTCGCTGATGAACTCAGCAGTGCCACTGTGAATAGATTGATAAAGTTGATTGAGAAGTCAGGTCAAATGCTACAAAAGGCACTGAGAACAAACTTGAATACTAAACTTGTCAAAGTCATTTTGCTTGTATTTGCCTTCCCTAAATTACAGCTTTTTGAGTGCAAGCTGCTGAATAAATGCAGTACGGGTCAAAAAATGAAGAATGAGTTTTACTTAAACCTTTGTATTTTTCTTTGAAACACATTTTCCTGGCCTTAGTTTTCCTTAATTATAACTCACTGAGTATAATGGACTAACCAGTTTGGGGGGGAAATGGAGTTTTCCTTTGCTGTTAAGATTATTGGATTTTATTATAATTGAAATAGATTTTCTTTTCCTTTATTTACTTTACTTCTCTTATTTAGATGTCCAGAAAGAGAATCAAAATAGAAGCTGAGAATGTTTTTGCTTTTTAGAGTATTCAGAGCAAATAGTTTTCTATTGGTGAGTAGGAGTGTGTCTTTAATAACATGTAGTTTATGTTTAGTGCAACGTGTCATTTGACCCTAAAGTTCAGCATTTTCACTATGATATATTAGCTTCATTTTTTATTAAAGAGAAAGGTTTCTTTTTATTGGAGAAATAACATTTCATTCTGTATAGGGAAGGCATCTAAAAATTATTACTGGGAAAACTCTTACAAAAAGAAAAGAAAGGGAGGTTATATTATAACTTAGATTTCACTCAAATAGAATTTGAATTTCAAAGAGATCATAATTTCTAATGTAATTAGGCCCATGTTTGATTAAAATTTTGTTGAACCTGCTACTCTACAGTGCGCAAAGTTTTATCTATAAGGATGTAAAAATGGAAGAAATTTAATTCAGGTTCTTAACAACAACGTTTGTGTCCCTTATTTGAAACATATGTTTAAGGCTGCCACTAGGTAGTGAGTCAATAAAGGCTCACATGAGAATTTGCTGATTGAAATACTGACTAAAACTAATTTCAGTCCAATCACTAGTAATAATAGCTGCTGAGAAGGCATTTACAAGACATCAAACAATGTATCCTAGATCTAATTCTACAATTTAGGAGTAGAATTTCTCACTACAATTGTAGTGAGACAATTGTAACACTACCTTTATTTATCCCTAAGTATTTATTCAAAATCTCTATGTGTCTCAGATGTAAAGACTATGGAGCAGACTTGAAAAAATCTCTTCCAACATAATCCTGAAAGAGAGGAAGGAGCAAAGCAGAAACTCAATGTTGGCCTAGTTTATTTAGTTTGGGTATAAAAGGGACACAAAGCAAAACCTTCCCAAATGTTCAAGATTCTGTTATTGTGCTATATAACAGGGGTGTCAAATGTGCGTCATCACAGCAGAATCATGGGATATATCATGACTTTTCCCCCCTTTGCTAAACCAGGCATGGGCAGCACCTGACACATCCATCCCGCGCACTGTGAGTTTCACACCCTGCTATATAACATAACCATAACAAGGATACTTCCCTTACTATGAAGATGTAGCCTTTTGGATTAGCACTAAAATCTCTGAACAGAAAAAGTCCCTAGTATTCTATTCTTCTATTTTCTACAACAACACTGTGGCCCTATTTTCTTATACCCTTTAAAACCTTAATTATATGTTATCATTTTGGGATCAGGGATCAGAGGCGAGGAATAGATACATTTTTCATCCTTTCCATTCCAAAGTATCTCTGATAATTACATTGGACAGCTCAGTGGTGATATACTTTCCCTTTGTAATTTATTAAGCCCAGTATATAGTAGCCCTACTATTCCATATTGCTTAGAAAAGCTCATTGACTCCACTTACTATTATAGAGAGGATTCTGCATAATGTTAAACTAGAATTTTGGAACTTGTACTACTGAGTTAAAAATCCATGGAGATTATGGGTAATGGAGGACACAGTTCAATAATACTTATTTTGACACTTACCATATACAGTATATTGCTTTAATCATAGTACAATCTAAGCAGCCTACAATAAATTAATTTAAGTTTACCAAAATAAATGAAGATAACAAAATAATAAACAGAATAATACAATACATATACTATCACCATTATTTTTTATTATCGGTATGGTAAATCATGCCACAATTTACTCAGATAAATTCACTTTACCCTTCTCTGAAAACCATCATTAATAGCTCATTTTTATCGATTTCTAAAAAAAATCCACTACTGAGGCAAGCTGTTCTAAAAGAGGGAAGCCCCTATGAAGAAAGCCCAATTTCTAAAAGCTCTGTTACAAAAAAAGTTTTGATAGGAGAGAACTTTCAACAGGTATGCTCATGCATGGAGCATAGAGGTGCTATTCAGAACAGGCATTCTTGAAGATGCACAGGTCCCACTATAAGTTTATCTTCTTATTATATTTATTATTATCAGATTTACTCATAGAGTTCTAAGCACTAAACATATACAAAACTTATCATTTAAGTCTTACCTTAAGCTATACCCAGAAGTATACTGATAGCCAATGCAGTTCTCACCAATATTTGGAGGATCAAAAATTTCCCATACCTGTTATATGGGATAGGGTTTTAGGACTGCATTTTGTTAGGTCCACAAGTTGTGTCATGTTTTAAATGTAGCGATTTTGAAGGATGGCCATTACCAATATATTTAGATGTGTATAGTATTGTCTCATTGGCTTATTCATCAGAAATTATTGGCTTTGCTATGCTATTATATCTATTTAGGAAAACAGTCCCTTTCATTTTAGGGGTAATCCAAGCATATTTATATGACTACATTTCTTATGTGTCTCTTCTTATAGAATTTAAATTGTAAATCAGAGAGCAAGGGTTTTGCTTTACCTTTACCTATACTTACAGTATGTATACATAATGGAATGACAACAATTTCTAAGCTGTATAAACTGAATGTGGAATCTCCATTTTTTGTAAATCATACATACTGTTTCGTCCAAGCTATTAACATGTGCATTGAGACTACTATGAAAATCTGCTACCTGAAAGGATACAAGGATTACCTAATGCTGGAGGCATTTAGCAGATATGATACTTGCTTAGCTTCACAATGTAGGATGATTTTAAGCTGTTGTTGAAGGAAACAGTTATTGCAGTGAAGAGGTAAACCACTCTTCCTGCTCTATTAGCAAAACAAAACAGAAAAGCAAAGCAAACATAACAGAACAAAAGAAAATAACAAATAAAGAATTGCCTCAGTTGCTTGAAGGCTGGAGAAGAGCCCTTTTTATGAAACTGCTCCATTGTTATATTTGTATACTTGATTCAACAATGCATGTAGATCACCATTCATCGTTTAAGAAGAGCTTAAGCTGGGCCACATAAAGAAAAACAATTTTAGCTTGAAAAGAAATGCTCCTGTTCAATGAATTTAGAATATCAAGTGTCACATCAACAACAGAAGGTCTCATCTGTACCATCAACATTACAAATAGCTGTTAACAGAGGTGTGGAAATTCAACATGGCAACACAGATAATCCAAATAGGGAACTCTGTAGTGCATCAATATTAAATGTGGCATTTTAATGACTAACCATGAATATTTTCAAATATTTAATAAACATCCTTAATATGAAAGAGCCGACTGTTTATCTCAGATGTGAAAAACATTTGAAAGATCAAGGGCAACTATTTAGCATCTCAACTTTCAGAATTCTGACTTCAGGGTTTTTTACCTCAGAGGGAAAATATAAGGTAGCAATTTTTTTCCATCATCTCCCTACTGCCATATTTTTAAAATGGGATGAGACAAAACTGCCAACCCCAAACATTTCATATATTTTGGCATAACAAGAATGATTTGTGTGGATTTTTAATGCTGTAAGCCACCATATAAATTTGTTTAATAAATAGATAAATGTTGACTGAGAAATCAGAATATAGTGTAGAATAAATGACAGAATCTTCTGCAACAGAGAGTATTTTTTTCCACAGAAAAGCACAATGTGGAAAGGATTCCCTAGAAACTAATATTAGGAAGTTACGGGGAATACAAGTTTCTACTAGGTCTAAATAAAATAGCTCCATCAACTTTTTTTCTAGGTACATAAAACTCACAGGAATCTCAGGAATAGGATATGTGTGACTCATTTCAGCTTCTAAATTGGAAACACGATGGCTTTAAAATAACATTCCACACATCCCAGCTTCTGCTTCGGGAAGAACATTTTGCCATGAAAAGGTGAGAGATAGTCAGAAATGAACATTCAATTGAAAGGAATATCACAACTCTCTGAATGCCATAATTAACTTTGTAGAAGGTCCAACTGTAGAAGTCAAAAGTTAAAATGATGGCATTTCAGTTATTGCTATGTCTGAAAAAAGGACATTGAAAGTTATCTGTTTGACCTTTTTTAAATCGTGTAGAAATTGTGATAACCATGAGTATTACTGTCATATACCTAGGAAGAACAAATTGAGAAATAATTATATATTGTGCTGTCTGAGCTTCGTTGTTTGCTTGCACATGTTTCATTACCCAACTAGGTAGCATGATCAATGCTACACTGTTTCCCTGAAAATAAGACCTCCCCGGATAATAAGCCCAATCAGGCTTTTGAGCGCATGCACTAAAATAAG
>JANHFT010008305.1:27118-39881 GCA_032467955.1 Pseudoxenodon macrops | reverse complement strand
CCCAGACTCCAGAGCTGAGCCATATTCCTCTCTGCTGTCTGACTCATCTGCCAGCTCCTCAAGCTGCTGGTGAACCACAACAAATATCCAGAAAAAAAATGTTCTGCATCACACCCTAAATCATGGATTGTTGAGCCTTAATTTACAGAACAAAGCACAACTTGCTGGTTTTACATAATGCATCCCTTCAAAAACATGTTTTAAAAACTACTATGCATGCACAAGTAGATTGTATGCATAGGCCACCTTAAGATACAAGCAATGGTGGGTTGCTGCCGGGTTGGACCAGTTCACCTGAACCAGTGTCGGGAATTTAACCCCGCTCACCGAACTGGCAGCGTCGGCCGCCCGGCCACACACCCCAAACCGGTCCTCTATCTGAAAATTGGTGTTCAGGCTTCAAATCGGCCCCAAAACAACCATCTGCACATGCGCAAAGCCTTCTGTGCATGCACAGAGGATTTTTAATCCAGAAGTGACGTGGGGCGTATGAGCGCACGTGCGCAAAACGCACACTTCTGACACGACCCGAACTGGTAAAGAAGGTAAGAGGAACCCACCCCTGGATACAAGTCACCTTGACTTGAGTTGTGGCTGACCTGAACTTTTAAATCCATGTATTACTGTGATTAACTTCTGAGATGGCTTAGAAAAGATGGCATGTTGTATTATTTATCTAGTAAAATATCTCAGAAAAAGTACAATTTTTTTAAAAAAAGTTTTAATTTGATAACGTGAACTTATTTTTTATCTGTTCAAAACAGGAAAACAAGAAAATATTATCAGCCATCATATCCACTGATAGCATCTTCCCCCCAAAAAAAGATATAATGAGCAAAAGATGGCAAATAATCACCTGAAGCAGGTCCCTGATTATTTATGCAATTCTATTTCAGAAGAAAAATTATCTTCCTTCCAATCTTTATACTGCTTCAAGCCCTGATGCCCCAGTCTTCTCCGTGGTGTTTGAAAATTCAAATTTGTTCTGCTCAGACAAGCTTTATATTAGTGCCCAATTTCTTTCACTTAATTTTACTTTATAAAAGTGTGAACAAAGATTATATATGCATGGCTGGGCTGTGGAAATTAAAATTTGTGAGTTACTAGAGGCTGAGGAAAGAGAAAGGGGAGGAAAGAAAAGGCCTGAGACGATGGGTCTATCCCCATCCTTTTCCCCTGAACGATTAAAAAAGTTCTACGGTTGCATTCTATAATGCTAATATTATAATAAATTCATTTTTAATATTAACGCATGTCTCTGGCTCCGAGAATGGGAACTTTAGCATATATTTTCCACAACCTCCAGGGCTCGGATATATGAGAGAGACATGTTAGCCTATCAAAAGGAAAAGTGTTTGTGTTTCAAGAGATACTCACAATCATTTCAATGTTAGATAGGAGTTTTATAAAACATGCATCCTTTACTATATATAAATTCCACTGCTTCATCTCATGGCTGGCTTCATTTGCCATATTCAGCCTCCACCTGGGCAAATGCATTCTAGCCTAACATTTCATGCTTATGTTTCAATGTGGCCTGCAAACCCAGGAAACAAGCGTAGGTAAGCATTCAAGTTTTTCCCCAATTCTTATTTTCACTTTTAGCTTAGCTGTAGTCAGTGTATCACAGACATTCATGTTTACAGATTGCAATGCGGAAGGGCTGCAGATTTAGGAAATGGAGCAGTTTCCCATTTGGTAGAAAAATCCTCCTGCTCCCCTCCTTACTTTCCTCCCTCTCTCTTTTTCAAAGAAAGCCACCATAGTACCATGACATTTTAAATGGAGACATTTTAAATCAAGCTTAATGTGCAGTGCTAACTCAGCTAAAGAGTGACTTGGAGGCTGAAAGGAGCCAGAGGGGGCAATGGTGCAGCTTCCCTCCTGCAAGTTACATTCGTGAAAGCGTGAAGAAGGCTCTGGATTCAGAAGTAAATTACCGTATTTTTCAGAGTATAAGACGCACCTGAGTTTTTGGGGAGGAAAATAGAAGAAAAAAATCTGCCTACCAGGTATTCATCTAGCTAGCATCCTTAGTCTGGTCAGCTTCAGCACATTATTTTATCCCCTGGTTAGGACTAAAAAAAGCTTCTAAAGCACAGCTGATAGAGAGAAGCAATGAACAAAATCTGCAAAGCCCAGAAGATTGTTAGCACCTGGTTAGGTCTTTTAAAAAAAGGTTCTTCAAGGGAATAGCAATGAAAAATCTGCAAAGACTTAGGGCTGGGGGGGAAAAAGCTGCTTCAGAAGGAGTAGCAATGATAAAAGCCTGCAAAGACTTAGGGCTGAAAAAAAAGCTTTGGAGGGAGTAGCAATGAAAAAAGCCTGCAAAGACCGTTTCACTCTTCACTCACCTTGTTAGGTCTGAAAAAAAGCTTTGAAAAAGCTACATTCGGAGTATAAGACGTACCCAAATTATCAGCCTCTTTTAGAGTGGGGAAATGTGCATCTTATACTCCGAAAAATACGGTATGTATCTACGCATTTAAAAGGGCTGTATATACAGGAAGAAAGGAAATATGTAATATAATTTTGAAGAGGGGAAATAACATTGAATATGACTATAACTGCTTGTAAAGAATATTACTTCTTTAAGTATTTTTTTCTTTTTTGTTTTCTCACTTTCAACACTTTTTCATTTTTCTTTCTTACTTTTATTTTTTTCATTATTTTGTATGTTTGTACAAAATTTGTTTAATAAAAATTATACTAAAATAATATAAATAACATACATGTATGAAAGCCCTTCTCTATATATTTAGTGGATTACAAGAATTACTTTTTGAGAAGAGGGATGAGAACGCAGGAAAATTCGAAATTGTATTAGATTGGTTTCTGCTTATAACATTTTTCTATTCAATCTTTCAACAATCACGAGTAAAATTGTTTTAAATTAAAGGAATATGCCTTCCAAGTGGATTACATAAATACCAAGGGATCCTAGAATATCTTTATCTCTTTGTGACTTTTTTCATGTTGGGAAGTATGAGAACCAAGGATGACTGCAAAAAGCTGTAGAAGTAAAAACAAGAATAACTGCATTAACCTTGCATTTATTATTTGGAAGAAATGAAAATATGTAAATAAACTTAACTTGAAATATAATCTAAATAAAAAATTTAAGCACCCATATTGAATTTATCACCCAAAAAATATTTTGCTGGAAACCATTAAAAAAGACAATGCTTCACTGTTGATCAATTTAAAAAAAAAAAACCAATGATGAGGCAAATCATACTATATAGTTTATATAGTGTAGCTGCTTTTTTATATAATGAAGTATTTATGGATAGATAGACAAACAAACACACACACACACACACACACACACATATTTTTCTTGAAAATAAAATATATACAGCATGTGACATATAAACTGACCATGGGCAGATGATTCTCCACCAAATGATTTATCATGTATTTGACAAAGGAAATTATCAGGGGATTTTTTTTGTAGTTTTCCTTCTTTTCACAGCTCCTTTAATATGGGCAGATATATTTACATTAAAAGCTCCCCCTTCAATAGTCCAACAAATACTAATAACACATTCAGTAAACTGTGCTGATGCTCAATTATGACATGTGCATTATGGCATCATCCAACAGTTTCCATCATTTTGGACTTGCATCCTGCAATCTGACACATATGCTTGAGTCACAGCATTTGCTTAATGACACCACACATCTCATCGTTTTTATTTGTTTTCCCCAATATAACATATTTTTATTTGATATGCTGATCCAGAAGTGGGTTTCAGCAGGTTCTGATCAGTTCTGGAAAACCAGTAGTGGAAATTTTGAGTGGTTTGGAAAACCGATTAAATACCACCTCTGACTGGCCCCGCCCTCATCTATTCTCTGCCTCCCGAGTACCAGCTGATCGGGAGGAAATGGAGATTTTATAGTATCCTTTCCCTGCCACACCCACCAAGCCATGCCGTCCACCAAGCCACGCCCACAGAACTGATAGTAAAAAATATTGAATCCTACCGCTGTGCTGATCCCTCTATGGATCCCCATGAAGACGATTGCCATGTTAACGTACTTGGAACCATACTAATGACTCCAAAGATTTATATCAGGGATGGTAACTTTCTGATTGTAAACATTGGTGTCCCACACAAAATGTCCACATTTGCATGTTCCTTTTATTTTTCAATTATAAATCTGAGTCCTGTCTTTGATGTTTCAATTTAAAAGTCAATATTTTATTTTATAAAGTCAATAATTGATAGTCTGCATTTACCAAACAACATTTATTATTTTTTTAATTGTCAGAGACCTGGAACCATTTTGTGATCCAGATTCACTGCTGTCAATAAATAGAATAAAATAGAATAAGGGCTAACACTGATTGGCAGTGGGTCAACTACCTATCAGAAATGAAAACGTTTGGGGAAAAAATGGTAGTTATTTTAAGAAAATAAAGGAAATCAACTCTGACCATTCCTTGGAGAGACAAATATTGAAGCTAAACTTTAATATTGAACTTTGGCCACCTAATAAGAATAGAGGACTCATTGGAAAAGATCCTGATGCTGGGAAGGATTAAAGGCAAAAGGAGAAGGATACAGTAGACGATGGTTAAATAGTGTCACCAACACAATGAACATGAATTTGGGAAAACTCTAGGAGGCATGGAAAACAAGGGGTCTATGGTCCATGGGGTTGCAAAGAGTTGGACATGACTTAGTGACTGAAGAACAACAAAACAAGAAAATATGTCACGTTAAAACTCAAATCTTCTAAAGCACAAGTCCTAGTTTAACCACTCAAAGGTGCCTTCTCTTTTTTCAAGAGCACAAAATAACAATGTGTCCTTCATTAAGCTATGTCGTCTGTTTTCTGTGTGGCAAATCTCACTAAACTATGTAATAAGTACATAACTAGGCTATTATGTATTCATGAATATTTTTACAATAGTTTTCTTCAATTTGGTTGCTCTCCACATGTGGTTATATCCACTTCCAAACCTTCAGAATGCCATTCTTGAGAATACAAGTAACTGAAGTCCACTCAAGTTGCAGACCAACAAAATGTGGGAGGGCTGGTATACCATTTATTCACATTTTTTCCCTTTATGGTAATGTGGATGCAGCAAGGCTGTGATTTATAGATTTCTAGGGCCCAATAATACATTTCTTTCTCTTCCATCAGCTGAAAACATTTGTAAACTTCTGTTGATGCAATTTGAATTCCTAACATGCTCACAAGTCTTGTATCCAGTGCAAGAACCTTTGCGATGTATTTGATTATATAATTTGCAGACATTTCAGGAAATTGAAACAAGTGAAAAGAGCTGGATCCACGATGGAAGTTAACTGGAGAACCAGCCACAAGTATGGAAGGTCTGTGTCACAAAGTCAACACAAACCTCAACTTCATTTTCTAGTTTAATCTGCTTGTTTATATTTGTTGCCCAGATCGATGCTCAGAATACAAATTAATTTTTTTTAAACCCAGATACAATAAATAACAGGAACAGCAGAAATGGGCCATTTAAAAAATATATTGCTAAATGAATTTCTCCCTTTTAAGTGTTCCCAATCCTTTTTGCCTTTCAAGTCACATTCCCCCTTCCCCTTTATTGGGTTCTGTCCAGTTTTCATTTCGTTTTGGCATTTTTGTTCTTCTTTGATAATGTTAACAATATCAGCATTTAACTGAATGAATTGTCCATGCATAGAAAATGCTTTCGTAAACAGTTAAGATGTGATTAGTGTATTTTTGTTGGAATGTATTTATAACTCATTGGACTTCTTCTTATTCTGCCAAAAAGATTCCTTCCCACACTGAATTTCTTCCTAAAACTGTCATTTTGGAAAAAAATAAGAAACACTGTGTGCTATTCTCAGCACAATTACTATTATTCAAACAGTACTTCATACACAGTATTGTTTTCAGTGCCTTTAACCATTGTCTTTTCTTTTGTTTCTATTTGCAAGGTGTAAATATACCAGGGATCTAAGAAATTCTGTTGACTAACAAGGTCTCTATTTTTCTAGAAGCTTTTAAGTAATCCATAATCTTCTAACTAAAATTTGACTTAAAGTTAAAATCATACCATTTTTGATGACAAATTACCAGTATGTCAACAGTGTTGAGTAGAACTTAATTTTAAAAAAATTAAGCATCGTTTCTTCAGTTTTTCAAACCTTCAAGGGTAGCAGATAGAAGTAAAATAGTACCTAACTACAATAACTCTCTTAGCTGCTGAATTTCATTCTTCATACATCATCTCTGTATTATTATTAATGCATTTATATTAGAAATTATTAAGTCTAATTCAAAGAAAGTACAATTAAATCACTTTCTATTAAGACAGGAACACATCTTGGCTATTTAAAACGCAAGCAAAGGGTTAGGTCAGCGATTAGTTAACATCAGTATTTGCAGAGAGATCCGTATTAATTGGTTTTTGCAATGTCATTGGTTCAGGAAGCATAGCTAGCAATTAGTCTTTATCAGATTTATAACTGACTTTTATAGTTTTACAATACACATATTATGGATCAGGCTACAATCTTCATGCCCAGAAAACTATTGTGGTTATTTTAGATTGGAAAGACTGAGTTTCAAATCCAAAATAATCCATTATCGGGTTTTCTTTTCAGGATTTTATGCTGTTATTGGAATTGGGTTGGTTTTAACTCTGGTTTTATATATACTACTTGATTTGAACTTGATTGTGCTGGGATAGAGGATGGATGGACGGATGGATGGACGGACGGACGGGCAGGTAGGCAGACAGACAGACAGACATGGATTTTGGATTTGGATTTTCTTAATCAAATTGCTTTCACTTTCTTCTTTCTGTATTGCCATGAAAGTATATTTTTAGAAATGATTAAGTAGCTGAAAATGACTTTAGAATGTGTCTTATTATAATATTTATGTACAGCCTACCTTTGTATTTTTGAACGGAATGATCTGGGAAAAGATATAAAGGAACGTATGTTTTAAATAAACTAACTGTACTCAGTGATTCACTGCACGAGCCAGAGACAAAGCTGAATGCCTGAAGCCTCTTTCTATGTTCCATCTTAAAATGTCCATGTAGACTTCATGACCTCAGCAGTAAGGCAGGCTTGATTTCCTCTTTCCTGTTCCAGAGCATCTGTACAGAAGCATCTTCCAGCTTTGGCAACATTTAAAGAAGGCAACATCAGTCTCAGTAAATTGCATTGCACTTCACAGTGCCAATTGATTTGGAGTGGCAAATAACAGCTTCCTTTTCATAAGTCTGTAACAAAGGTATTGACTTAAGATACATTTTAGACTGTATTTTCAGAAAATATATATATGTCAATCACACTTTTTTTCCCCCTTCCATCCAATTGTGTCTCATTCTCAGAGACTCCCTGGCTAAGTCTCTGCAGTTTTCTTGCAAGGTTTTTAAGAAGTAGTTTGGTCTTTTCTTCTTTCTTAAGGCTGAGAGAAAGTATTTGGGCAAAGGTCACCCAGCTGACTTTCTGCCTAAGTTGAACTAGAACTCACAATTTCCCAATCTGATCCGTTACCCACTACACCAAACTGGCTCTCTAATCAGACTCTAACTAATGGTGAATCACAACAATAGTAATTGAATTCCAGCCACTTTGATAAACTATAATTTAAAATTGGCATCTTCCCAATAACCAAGTAAATATGAAAAGCTGAACATCTAGAGTAATTAGTAAGTCTGATGGCTGGTGGAATTAGTATGGCCATGTACTTAACTATGCTATAAACTTGGCTTTGTCATGTAGCTTTAGGGCTAATAACATATATTAAATGTGTAATATTAGGTTTAACAATACTGTGTTTGGTATACTCATTATGGAAGGGATATTTCAATCTGCAGTCTTTCTGGGGGTGAAGGGTAACTTTAAAGGAGAATATTTGTAGCTCAGGATTGAAATGAAGGGTCTCTGAGCTTGATAGTTTTCTTGCAGACATTTATCCAAATTAGGTAACATCATCAGTGCTAGTAAGAAGTGAGGTTTGCTCTCAATTTATATTGTAGTGGCTTGTCCTGTCAGTGTTGGTGGGAGTAGTCTTGGAGGTTCTTTGGTTGGGCTGTTTATTGTTAGCTTGTTTGTCAGTTTCTTGATTGGGGTATGGGGTATTGTTTGCTTCTTGACTATTGGTCTGATTTTAATTTTGGACTTAGTCTATGCTCACTTTGTTAGGTAACTTTGCTAACATAGGTGAGTAACAGCATGCTATTTACATAGCTGAAGGGATCAAAACAATGATTAGTCAGGTGCTGTTCTGCAAAAGTATGCCTTACAGGAAATAGAGGCAGAGCTCTCAAAGTTGATATGAGGTTGGAATAGAGAGAACATGTAAGGATTTCATTTTCCTCCAAATGCATAGCTTTTGTTAAGGAATAAGGCATGTTGTTCTGCTCAAGGCAGTGCATAAAACCAGAGGATAATATGGATTTACAGGTTTAGTTCAGATGCCTGAATTAAAATGCAATGTCTTAGGTTCAAATGTTTAGGTAATCCTCATCTGCCATTATACTTTGTCCACATTTAGTTTTTTCACTATGAACAGAAAATAAAGCCCACAGTTGTGCAAATTCCCCTTGACTACAGTGAAACACAAAAAGAATAATGAATTTCATTATTCAATCCTTTTCTCAAAGAAGCTGACATTCTAATTCTAAAGATTCAAACTAGCGTTAGCCACATGTGGTACAGATTCTCCACGAGGAACACTGAATAAGAAAACATAGCAACAAATAACTTGAGATATTAAAATAACATATACAGCTCTACACCACAGAAGAAGAAGAAGAAACTAATACATTTTCTAAAATAGGCACAAGTATAAAGATCTAGTATCACACGTGCTATTTCAGACTTCCCAGACAGCATGACTAGCAACATATATTTTGCTCTTTTTTCCCCTCTTGTAGCCTGACAATACTAGATACCAACTTTCACATCTGCACAGTCTTCAAATGATTCCAATTAAAATATATAGATTTTTGTTGTTACAGTAAGCGTGTCAAATGGATCACTATCTAAAATAAGATTGGAGACACTTTGTCTGGTCAAAATATGATTTTAAATTTATGACAGTGATGTCTTCCATATGACAAGAGGAAAGCTATGAAGAAAGATAGGACTGGATGCTATTATGTGTTTTGCTAACACCAATGGATAAAAATAATTTCCTTGGAAATTTTTCCAACAAAAATAAAAGCAGCAAAAATCTCATTGGCAAGTAAGGTTGAAATTTCATGCATAATCATTGTACTCCTTCTGCAAATATCACCGATCAGAATAAAATCAAAAAGAAAGGTTATGCCTTCAATTTTAATGTCATACCAAAACCTATGCATTTTTATTCAGTAATATATCACATTAAGTCTACTGAAAGCAATGGGATTTATTCCTGAGAAAATAAAAGTTATGTGTTCTATATAACTCCTAACAATGATAAAAAAAAGAGAGAACACATAAAATATTAATCTTTGGCTTATCATTCTACAGAATGCTGTCCCCTATTTTTATGTTACAGCAAATCAATGTATTTTTTTCCTTTTCTAATTTTATTAGTATGAAAAAAAATGGTGTACATTGATTCATAACTGCAACATAACAATTGTTCATAACAAAGTGGACAATGCAGACTTGTTTAAAATATCTTAATCTGAAATGAAATAAATAGTTATATGTTATATATTTGGAAATTCAGAATGTGGTATATTGATTTTTACCTCAATATTTAGTTCACCGAATCTTTTTTTTTCTTCCATTCCAAAGTATTGTTGTGGTCAAGAAACAAAGTAATTCTCTTTCTTAAAACTTCTTGTTCAATTTCTTATCCATTTTAGATTAACTATTAATATAAATGGTTATATAAGTGTGTGTGTGTGTGTAATTAACTATTTGATTGTATTTCTTCTTTTCTTAAAAATAATCTTCTGAGCGAATGCCATTTGGCATTCCACTTCCTATGTAAGTGAGCATGAGAGAAAAACAGACGCATTTGGTAACTGGTGACCAGAGTGAGTGAACAGGTGGACAAATGAAAACAGAAGTTTCATGAGAGGAAAATTATACCTATTACTAAGAGTCAAGATGAGTTTGGCAATAGTGTGAGTAAGCCAAAATTCCAAATTATCTAAAAGTATAATACAGAATTTATCTTTTAGGTCAAATAGTTCCTAAATAAGAAATAGAACTGATATATTTATACCTTGTTGTGTATAAATTATACATCTGTAAATTTTTTGTATCCTCCTGAAATTAAGGAACTGTTTAGACAGCTAAAACCCAATTTAACTGAAAGAGAAAATAAAGGTCTAAGGAGACCTGGTGGTGCAGTCGTTAAGTGCAGTATTGCAGGTAAACTCTGCCCACAAACTGGAGTTTGCTCAAGGTTGACTCAGCCTTCCATTCTTCTGAAATCAGTAAAATAAGGATCCAGTTTATTGAGGGCAATGGGCAAATGGTGCAAATAATGCTCTACATTTAAGCCACCCAGAGAGTGCTGTAAAGCACTATGGAGCAGTATATAAGCATAAATGCTGTAGCTATTGCTATTTTATGCTGGGCATAAAAAAGATGCTCCCAAAGAAACAACATAGCCTCTACTTATTTATCATTAGGAAGCTATCAATGTTATTTTATCCATAAATGTTGAAGGATAGAAAGTAGCACACCAAATTCTGTGAAACTCCATTATCCCGGCCTCATTCCCCCTCCCCTACATCCATCAATGGGGATTATCTGTATGAAGAAGCAGAACCAGGGTAAAGTTCATGATGCCAAAGTCTTACAGATAGTCCTAAAGGATTACCTTGTTCCTAGGATTTACTGTTGTCGAAAGGTAGTAAGGATCCAAAGCAGGAGTGGGTTCTACTTACCTTCCCTACCAGTTCGGAGTCATGCCAGAAGTGCGCATGCACACACCCTCGTCACTTCTGGGTGAAAACCTTCTGTACATGTGTAAAGGGTTGTTTTCTGGCCAATTTGAGGCCTGGGCACCCATTTTCGGCCAGAGGACTGGTTCAGGGGCATGTTCAGCCAGCTGTTGCTGCTGGTTCAGCGAGCAGGGGGGAGGGAATTCCCATACTGATTCTAGCAAACCGATCTGAACCACAGGAACCCACCTCAGGCCTGAATTTAAACTAAAGTTTTGTGAAAAACATATTCCTCTAAGGCAGTCTGTAATTGTTCTCCTCTCCCTGCCTTGGAAAAAAAGGAAATGCTAGAGATGCTAGAAATGGAATAAGAGTTGTCTAGTAAGGCCAGGTCCAAGAACGGCTTCTGACAAGTGATGGAGCATTCACCCTAAAGACAAGTATTTTGGGATCCAGTCAACTGCATACTGCAGCCTTAGATGGCCAAGAAGACATTCCATTTTAGCAGGAATGGGTCATCTTGAACAATTCCTCCATATGGTAGCATACTGTTGCAATAAGGATAGAGTATCATTGTGGCTTTGTTCCCCTTGCTTTTGTAGTATATACTTAAAGAGGAGCTCTTGTCCAGATTTAATCAAATTTATTTTTGATATTGCTTGTACTGGTTCATCTTCTAGAGGTTTCAGTAAACCATAATGAATGGCAGACAGAGAAATACCACTTGTGCCTCATCACTTCCTGATTTCAGAAGTCCAGCAGATGTTGATGAAACTGCCTACCAGAAATAGCAATATCATTATACTTACATGCTGCTTCATAGTTCTTTACATCCTCTCTAAGCAGTTTACAGAGTCATCATATTGCCCTCAATAATCTGGGTCCTCATTTTACTAATCTCAGACTGAGTCTACCTTGAACTAGTCTGGATCGAAATCCTGGCAGTGGGCAAATTCTTCAGTACCCTCCAAAATCCTTCTGTATCCTAAAATTGGTAACAATCATTTTCAATAGGGCCCCACAGTTTCATTCATAATACTTTCCACATCCAGCTCATATACCAACTGCTGCAAGGCAAAATCATGTTCGAAGCTATGCTCAGACTAACTGGACAAACACATGTCATGAATTCTTGACTTTTTCTGACCTGCACTGAGATCATGGAGACTGAAATCCTCTAGATTAAAAGTCAGTAGGTTTTCAAAACCAGCCTATTGGCAGCCCATAAGCTCAATAAGAGATTTTGCTGAGCAGCAGGGCAATCAATACATAAACAAGGTCTCATTTGTCTCTACATTCAAATTTCACACCAAGGCATTCACACCCTGTCACTTTAAGAGCAACATCGCTGGTCACAGGAAAGTAAATATTTGAAGATCATAGCCTCCAATATTGTCTCAGTATAGAGCAGTTGTGGACAAGGCAAACTTCATACTGGGATCACTATAGATTCAAATGATATTGATTTCAACAAATCGTTGTAGTGCGCATCTGGAATAATAGGGTCACCACATTTGAAAAGTTCAGAAGAGAAACACCAAAATGATCTGAAATAGTTTTTTATGGGAAAAGGTAATAATGTTTGAAATCTTTTGTTTGGAAAAAATGAACTGGAGTAATGACTGAGGCATATAAAATCATGCATTGATATTTGTATAATTATATTTTTTAAACTTTCAATAGAATCTTTCCATCATCCTTTAACCCTGTATGCCTCTATTAAATTTCTTCCATAATTACTCTTTGATTAGTGCCCTAAATTAGCTATAAATATTTGAGTAATTACCCTAAATGTAAACATATTCCTTTTTTTTAAGTTTTTTATTTCCATATAAACATTCACATATTTATCATCACATTTTACATATCATTCATTTTTCATTATACTTTTATACATATATT
>JANHFT010008305.1:15101-27018 GCA_032467955.1 Pseudoxenodon macrops | reverse complement strand
ATTACTATGGCAGCTGATGGCAAGCATGCTGAAGAAACCGATTCTGGGGATTCGGCTGACACACCATGTCAGAAAGACAGGCAGGCAGGCAGAAGACTAGCAGAAAAATAAATAAATATATTAATAAGTGAAATATGTAGGGAACATAACAAAAGTAATAATGCCTCAACAGTATCTATGCAATCTTCTTTGAGAAGCCTTTTGCTATTATTTATCATTTATTTATTTATAAATGAACCAATTTTTCAATCATGATGCATGTCAGAACTTGCTGTTTCTTCGATGAAGTTGTTACTAATCTACATCTAAATATGTCATTACAAATAACTATTTGGTAAATAGCGCTGTGCAGTATTATAAGCAAAATAATATATTTAATAATATTGCTACACGGCATTTTGTTAAATGATTCACATTCACTGTCAAAACTGCAGTGATTAAAAAAAAGCTAAATACTCAATCTAATTGAGGAAATGAACTAATAGAACAATTTGTCTCCTTGAAACTCATAGTAAATAGTAAAAATTGGCACAGTCTGCCCAAACATGAGAACTTAAGACCATGTCTACAGTATCAGGTGGCAATTAATTTTTACTTCCTCAAGTGATGGGAAATTGTCTTTTTTTTTAAATGGAAAAGTGGGTTGCTCTAGGAAAGGAAAATAAAAATAAAATTACAAGGTTCCAAAAAAGTGTATTTTACATAAATATGATAACAACTGGGCTACTGACAATGACCTGTAACAAGCTGCAGCAGACTTTATTGAGGCAGGCCTGCAAAATACAAGAAACAAAATTTTATTTTAAAATTACTTGGGTCTGCATATAGCTACATTTTGATGCTTTGACTCTGTATCTATCAAATAAACTTTGTATTGTAAACACACATACCCAAGTATATATGTCCAGAGAGATGCGCCTACGGGGGGGAAAAACACAGTTGGCAATTGCTTTCTTGGCAAATAAAATTGGGGTGCAGAACACTGGTGGGATTCAAACTTTTTTTACTACCTATTCTCTGGGCATGGCTTGGTGGGTGTGGCAGGGGAAGAATACTGTAAAATCTCCATTCCCTCCCCACCCCACTAACCTGCTTTCCAGCTCCAGCTCCTGTGCAGGGCAACAAAAGAAGACCCAGCCGATCAGCTGGAACTCTGGAGGCAGAGAATAGATGGGGTTGGAGCCAGTCAGAGGTGGTATTTGCTGGTTCTCCAAACTACTCAAAATTTCCGCTACAGGTTCTCCAGAACTGATCAGAACCTGTTGAATACCACCTCTGGTACAGAGCAGAGCAGCAAGGAAATGCAATGGAAAGTATTGGATTGGGAAGGTGGGGTGAAAGATGCAGTACCCAGAATGAACACTTGGCAACTTGCTATTAAAGTGTGCCAACACAAAGAATGTGTTTTCAATCTAGCTTTGAGTCCAGACGGCATCGGTGAGGGACAAGAAAGCTTGAGGGTGCAGTGAAACTATGCGGTTAGGCAGGGAATTCAGCTAAATTGATTAAATAGCAAGCTGAAACTAAGAAAGACATGGCACTTCATGAGAGGATACTAGGCATTAGTGTAATTTATATTTTAAGTGAATAACATTTGAAATAGTTTTCAGTTCCAATTTGTTTCCCCATTTGTGAGTTTCTAATTTGAATTGCTGGTCTGCATTCTAACTCATGAATATAATGCATTCAGAAAATATTCAGACCCCCTTCACTTTTGTCAACTTTGTTATGCTGCAGCCTGATTTTACAATTGTTGGAATTTATTTTTCCTCATTAATCTACACTCAGTATCCCATAATGGCAAAGTGAAAACAAAAATTTAGAAAAGTGGGAAAAATGTATTTAGAAAATACATTTATTAAAAAGAAGAAACTGAAATATCACATTGGTATAAATATTCAGACCCTCACTCAGTACTTTGTTGAAGCACCTTTGACAGCAATTACAGCCGCAAGTCTTTTGGGTAGGATGCAACAAGCTTTGCACCCTTCGATTGGGTGATTTTCTGCCATTCTTCCTTGCAAATTCTCTTAAGCTCAGTCAGGTTGGATGGTGACCATCAGTTGACAGCCATTTTCAGGTCTCTTAAGAGATGTTCAATAGGGTACAAGTCAGGCTGAGCTGAGCCACTCTAAAACAATGTCCCTAAGCCAGTGTCCTGTATTGTCTTGGCTGTGTGCTTAGGATCATCATTATGGGGATACCCTATGCTTTGCTCCATTCAGCTTTCCCTCAACTCTGACCAGTCTCCTGGCCCCTGTTGTTGAAAAACACCCCCACAGCATGACACTGCCTCCACCATGCTTCACTGTTGAGATGATATTAGGCAGGTGATGAGCAGTGCATGGTTTCTTCCAGATATAACATTTAGAATTGACAACAGTTCAATCTTGGCGTCATTAGATCAGAGAATCTTGTTCCTCACAGAGAGTCCTTCAAGTGCTTTTTGCAAACTCCAAGAGGGCTTTAATGTGTTTTGCACTGAGGATAGGTTTCCACCTAACCACTCTGCCATAAAGCTCAGATCGGTGGAGGGTTGCAGTGATGGTTCTTCTGGAACTCTGTCCCATCTCCACACAAGATCTCTGGAGCTCAGTCACAGTAACTAACAGGTTCTTGGTCCCCTCTCTTACTAAGATCCTTCTCCTCCTATTGCTCACTTTGACCAGGAGAACAGCTCTTGGAAGAGTCCTAGTTGTGCCAAACGTCTTCCATTTGAGAATTATGGAAACCACTGTGCTCTTAGTAACCTTCAGTGCAGCAGAAATTTTATTGTAGCCTTCCCCAGATCAGTGCTTTGCAATAATGTTGTCTCTGAGTTCCGCAGAGAGTTCCTTTGACCTCATGGCTTTTGCTCTGCTACACAAAATTATAAGCGTAATACACAAAAGTATCTGCTACATCGTCCTACCGGTCAATGACTACTTCAGTTTCAACCGCAAAAGAGCACACAACAGATACAAACTCAATGTAAATCGCTCCAAACTTGATTGCAGAAAATATGACTTCAGCAACAGAGTGGTCAATGACTTGGAATGCACTACCTGACCCTGTTTTTACATCTTCAAACCCCGATAACTTTAACCTTAAACTGTCTACTATTGACTTCACCCCATTCCTAAGAGGTCTGTAAGGGGCGTGCATAAGCACACCATCATGCCTACTGTCCCTGTCCTACTGTCCCCATTTATTTGTACCCATTTCCTGTGTTCATACTCATATTTATTCTTATACCTATTATCTTGTAAATGATTGACAAATCAAATAAACAAATAAAATAAATAAATAGAATATGTTCATTGTGATCCTTCACCACAGTGAACTTGGCTCAGAAAACAAACCATCTGTTGTTTTTTCCATTGAAAAATAAATACCTTGGAATCAAATAGGTTGGGCATTCTGGAAATAAGCCTAGATTCTCCCTTTACATCTCTTCGTTGTCATCTGGCAATCTCACACAACTACAGTTTGAACAAGTTATTTCTGGATGATGATATCAAATATACTACACCTGTGCTGAAAATAACCTGATCATACTAGATGACAGAAAAGAAAGCCAGAATGTATCTTTTTTGTCATTTTGCAGCTATCTGGATTTCTGTTGTATACCCTTATTTTAGACACTAATGTCTTCACTCAAACTGAAGAAATTAGCTGGTTCACATATTGTGCTAAGTCATGGCTTGTTTTAACAGGATTTTTTTTTAAAGAAAACTGATTTGTTTTCTACTTTTAGTTTGTCTTCATTCTAAAGGGCCTCATGGAAAAAAAAAAGATTTGCAACATTTTACACCCACGCCACTGAAGCAATGACACTTAGCAACACTAAATATAAGCTTGTTATGCAGTTTCATCAAAACGCCTGTCTACTAACCTTTATCATTTCTACAACTGTGCTCCAGAGACCTGTTTACACACATATGGTGGCTGATAACAAATTATATGGTGATTTTATGATGTACTGTATACCAATAAGAGAATTAAGCAACTTTGCTCCAGAGACCAAAAAATGAAGAAATGTCACTGGAAAATAAAGGGTATTCATTATTGATTGTAACAGCACAGTTTTTATGCAAAGAGATTGTTAGTAGAAAAAAAGAAATTAAAAAATACAAAACAATAAGAGTATGTTCTAAACAATAAACAGATAATCCTGTTAGAAAAGATGCTTTAGAGTATGAAGTCAGGCTGAATTTGTTCTATTTCTCATACATCCTGTGGAGAGTTCCTTTAAAGCTCATTCTTTCAGAAAAAGGAGAAGTAGAAATATATTTTCTGAAAGAAGTTTGTGTAGGGAAGAAGGAAGATATTACATTGTCTTGGGAAACAGAATCTCAGTCAGCTTTGTTTCTTTCTCTGTTTTCCTTCTGACAAAAATGGCAGAGACGAAGGAAGCCACCTCAGTTGGAAGCCATTGCTGCAAGATAAGCTTTCAAACCAGAAGTGGGATTCAGCAGGTTCTGGCCAGTTCTGGAGAAATGGTAGCGAAAATTTTGAGTAGTTCAGAGTCCCAGCTGATTGGAAGGAAATGGAGATTTTGCAATAACCTTCCTGTGCCACGCCACCAAGCCATGCCACACCCACAGAACTGGTAGTAAAAAAAATTGAATCCCACCACTGTTTCAAACGCAATTTATTCTCAAGATTTTCCAATGGGAAAAGAAATAGGAATACAGTGTGTTTGTTTTTCAAAGAATATATAGTGCATATGTATTTTTAAATTGTGTGAGATAATTATATAGGATGCAGAGGGAGGGAGGGAAGGAGGGAGGAAGGATGGAAGGAAGGAAGGAAGGAGATTGTGATGCATAAGAGAACAGTCATGTGTGCAAAAACAAGGATCCATCTCCTACTTTTAAGGAGCCCCAAATCAGAACAAATCAAAATAATTCTAATAGTAAACGTAAAAGTTTCCATTGTCCAGTCATGTCCAGCTCTAAGGAGCTGATGCTCACCTCCGTTTCTTAGCCGAGAAAACCAGCATTGTCCGACGACATTTCCATAGTTCTGTGGCGATCATGAATATATATCGAGGTGCACAGAACACTGTTACGTTCCCATCAAAGTGGTACCTATTGTTGTGGCCTGCCAGCGGCCTGTGTAACTGGTAACTGATTGAGACAGCGAGGAGGCTGGTGTAGTGATTCGCCAGTGGCTTATGCAGCTGGCACCAGAGTCGGACAGTGAGGAGACTGGAGAAGGCTCAGCGTCAGAGGCAGGGATTCAGCGAGCGCCTTCAGAACCTCCGGAGACTGTCATGAGTACAGAGGAAGAGGAACAGGAGGAACCTGTTCTCAACGCGCGCACGCACAGAGCTACCAAAAAGCAGGAATGGCTCCTGAGGAGAAGGACTACTCGGGAGTAAGGCTTAGGGATAATTGGCCACTCCCATAGCCTATTTAAGTGAGGAACAGGATGGACCAATTTGCAGGAAACAATTTTGTTCATTTCATGGCTTGCTTTTGACTGCAAAATTCCTGTTCGGCTCTTGTTAGAAAGTCGTCAAGATTCCTGCAAATTGCTTCTCAGCATTTTGCCAACAACAGTAAGATTGTGTGCTGTTATCAGATAGGCTCTTCATGGGACTTGTGGTCTTTTTTGTTTGGACTATTGCCAGCTGTTAAGAAGGTGAATTAACAGCTGTTGCACTGAGAAGATTTATAATTTCATGGACTTTAGAACGACTGCTAAGACAGATAATTAGTAGTTTGTTAATAGTAAAACAAGGTTGGTTTGGATGCTGTTTGTGCTGTGTTTCTTGGTCCAGCAGCTGGGACAGAACACCTATTTATCTACTCGCATTTGCATGCTTTTGAACTGCCAAGTGGGCAGGATCTGGATCAAGTAACGGGAACTCATCCTGTTGTAGGGTGCTCAGATCTCAAACCTGGACCATCAGCTTTTCAGCTGACAAGCTCAGTATCTTTAACCACTGAGCCATCACACCCTGTAGATTCACATGTGGAAAAACAATTCAAAAGAAAACTTTTGTCAACCAGGCTGAACATAAGGTACCAAGTTATTCTAGAAAGCCATATTTTGGGAGAGGGAGGAAATCAAACTGAAAAAAATAGAAGTAAATTTTTGTGGAAGTACGGGTGCCAAGTGCATGTTCACTTCAGGCAGGGGTTGCCATTAGCACTCTACCGCTCGTCATGAAGCTTAGCATGACACTTTTTTATGAGATATATGCTTAGAAATGCAACCATTTGAAAATGATAAAAGAATAACTCACAATGGAAAATGATAATTTATAGAAGCATAGCAACCAGGAGAAAAATATCATAAGTAAACAGCAACATGTTGAACTGAACTTGGAAACAAACATATTGTCAATGTGTGGGCTTAGAATATTAACCACAGGATATCAAAATGTAAGATATAGCAGGATTTTGCAGTATTTATTTTCAAGAACAGTTTTTCCCAACAATATGGAAATAATAATAGCATAGACTGGTTCTACAGGAACTTCTACATCCAAAGGACAAAACAAATGTACCTTATTAGATACTGCAGCTGTATGCTTAAAAAACAGAACTAGGTAAATGATGGTGGAAAAATAAGCAGCCAAAAAAGCAGAAAAATAGCAAAGTTTCTTACTTTATATAATTTTAATCTGTTCAAAATGTATTGATTGATTACATGCCATGAAGTCATCTTTGACTACATAGATGTTCTTTATTATGAGCTATCCTAACTGGTTTTTTGGGTCCTCAGTGTACTGCAACTGGGTCTATCCACTTTGTTTCTGATTATCATCTACTTCTCTTTTCTTCTACCTTTTCCAACATTATTTGCTCAATAATTATTATAATCCATTTTCCTTGCCTGTCCATGATATTTTGGCCCAGTCATTCTCTCTCAGCCCAACCCACTACATAGCATTGTTGTTGTGGGAGAAAATAGGAGGAGGAAAGTGTGTTGGATATGTTTGCCACCTTGATTTATTTGTTAAAATAATAAAGGCAGGAAATAAAGTAAGTTTTTCAGGACACTTCTCAGTAAAATCTATTTGGCTACAAATTCAAGACTCCAATTTAGATGAGAAATACGTTGATCTGGGTACAAACAATAGTTATTTTTTTTCCCTACAAGATTCAGCTAATTTTATGCTGATTTTTAGCATGGCACCCTTCCCTATTGTGTTGTTGCCCTAGAAACTTTATTCTAATATTTTTCATTGACTTTTGATATTTCCCACTTCATTTCCCACTGATATTTCCCACTCATTTTCTCCCACAAAAACTAGAGAAGGATATCAGCAGATTCATGCATGAGAATTTGGTTGTTTAGATATTTAGAGTCTGGTTGAAGTCTATACCTGTGAACCCCATGCTAATGTCTGGCTGCCAGATTATGAAACCTGGATAATAGCAATAGCACTTAGACATATACCACTTCATAGCGCTTTTACAGCCCTCTCTAAGCAGTTTATAGAATCAGCATATTGCCCCCAACAACCTGGGTCCTCAATGTGATATGCAGCCATGACAGTGGCAGATTCAAAATGTAATTTTATACAAGTTTTTGCATGTTAGCTCCACTGTTTCCCAAGAGTCCTTTGTACAAATAAGTATTCCTAGGATTGCAGTTTTAGCCACATTTGCTTCAACAACTTAAGTATATCTGATCCTTTTGTGACTTTGATGTGTGAGTAATACCAGTAAAAATAAATAAAAATCACCCACATTTTCATTTACAGAATAAAAAAAATCACACAAGGCAGAAGATAACTAGTATAGGAAGGCCCTGGTTTTCAGTAAAGGAAATTCTGAAATGGCAAAAAGATAACTATAGAGAAAATGATTAGAGAAAATACAATATCTGCAGGAAAAGCAGATTAATGTCACAACTGGAGATTATGTAAAGGTGAACTGAAAAACGTAATTAATGAGAGCAGAGTTGACCTGTCAAGGAGAAATCTTCTACTGGTTCTGATTTTAAATTACATAAGACTTTTGCGTACACTGATATGAAATATCCAGCGTGCCTCAACTAAGCTATACATTTAACAGTCCAATCCTTTTTTATTTTTGCTTAGGTATGGAAAACAATTGCATTTATTCCAACATGGTCATGTATAGAATTGCAACTGAATTTGCACTATCTAGCAATTATCTTCCCAAAATATCATTTCTTAAACCAAAATTTAGTCCTTATTATTATTTAATCTGCTTCAATAATGATCATGAATATTCATGAAAAGGAACCCTGCCATTATTGGTGTATCTCTTATTAAGGAGGAGATTTCTAAGAGATATTCATCTATATGGCTATGCAATCACATTTAGCTGTGGCAATGTATGTACCATGGAGATACATTCATATGATAAAAATATCTTCTTTATCTTTATGTGGACACATCAGTGTTATATTCGTGACAGCTAGACAGAACTGATATTTCATTGTCACCTTCTACAACCTTTTTAAATTTTCCAATCCAGTCTACTATTCTAGACTTTCATCATGATCTCCTGCTTGTAAGTTTTACTCTGCTTTGTTTCTCTCAGTTCAGCCAAAGTCAAGAACATAGAACCCATATACAACAATAATACTGACATCTTTGATTCAGGCAGCTATGTAGAATTCTATTATAGAACATGGATTAATAAGGGACCTTGGAGGTCTTCTAGTCCAACTGCCTGCTTGAGCGCAAGACCCTGTACAATTCCAAATAAATGACTATCCAGTGAGGAGCACCCACAACTTCTACAAGTACCTGTTCACTGATTAATTGTTCTCATTCTAGGTATATTCATCAAAGTGTATGTTGTGGCCACCACTGTAAAAGATGCATGTAAAACCTGTACATAATTTGCTGAATTGATTAGGCAAAGCAATGTTCTTCCAGGGTATATAATAGCAAGCAAAAGTGCAAAATACAGTTGCTTTTGCTATCTAATTGCTTGAAAACTGCACTAAAAATAAATAAACAAATGAAACGTTTTCTCTTTTTCCTGTGGTGTTGTTTTGCTCTAGGCTCCATGACAAGCTCAGAGAATTAACAATGCATTTGAAAGGGATCATCAAGAAAGCAAGATAAAGACCAAAAAGCTTGCTGAAGTTGTAGGACAATGTGGATTATCTGCTTCTGTGGTTTGGGACATGCAAATAGAAGCTGTTGTTGTGAAGAGTCTGCTATAATTAGGTTTCCTGCTGCTTTTGGAAGTTGCTTATTATAGAGCTTTTAATAGTAGATAAAACCACAGCTTGAAACTGTTGGTTTGGATTTTCTGGTCATTTAATATAAAAGTATGTTCAAGTTCGATGATTTTGGAGATGTCATCACTTTTCTGCCAAAAAAACTCCAGTGTTTTATTTTATGACTTGGTTTCTTTAAGTTTATTGGTATGCCCTAAGCCAGCATATTCTTACTTTACAAATGTATTTTGGAGTCTACTTAAAGTTAGAAGTATAATTCTGATATACTAGAAGGAGATGACAATTTGTGACTTTAATTGCTTAGGGCATGAATTGTGTGTGTGTGTGTGTCTGTGTGTGTGTGATCTAGTCCATAGTCAGCCTTTGTGAAATAAACCCAAAACAATTACATTTTGTTTCATACTTTTGTCATTTGAACAACTGATGATCAAAAGTCAGCCAGTTTTCTTTGCTGTCTTCCATGTCATTATAGCACAATGAACCATGTTAAATTATTAGCCACCTTTAATCAAATTCAGCATAGTTTTCTTCACTTGCATCATGCTTGCTTCATTAGCCTCTGCTCAGGCTTATATCAAGGACTTGCATGGTCAACGCAAAGAGAGAAAAAGTACTTCAGTATGGTCATATCAATTGCTTAAAATATCTTCACTGTCAAAAGAGGGATCATGGCAGGAAAATACATAAAATCCCTAAACATCTATTAGCAGACCATTTAAATAAATTTGCTTGCAAAATGTGGAAGTGATTGAAGCAATAAAACTCAGAACAAATTTGTATGACCATATCAAGAGAGAATGTCTCAAAACCACCATCTCACTGGTCATCTTCCTCCTACCTGATGAAGGATCTTTCCACATGGCTGCCAGTTTCATTTTCAGATCTATATTCACAGAAGCCTTTGCTTTCATCTTGCTTGCCATTGTTTATCTTTATTTTTGCATGTCTTATTGATTTTATTGCAATTTCTTTTATTGTGATGAGCTATCCAGACTTACTGATAGCCATATAGTATCCATGTTTCTTAAATCATTATTATCTGTTAACAACAATGTGAAACTACTGCCAGTTTCTAGCTGTAGTTGGTCTTCATGTGCATTGGGTTCTTTCCATGTCGTAATGCACCCTTGTAGTATATGTGAGGTTCCAAGCAGTGTGACTTTTTGCAATTGACTGAAATAAATTTTGTCAATGGCAGATTTTCTAAGTGCTAAGTGTCCAAGATGGCACCCAGTGTGATTTAATGGGCAGCTTATTCTATTTGAAAATAATATAGCATATAATTACAACTTGGCTGGTTTGATAAAAACCAATGAGAACATAGGAATAAGCAGTACCTTGTCTTACCAAGTGGAAAAGTGTGTCTTAAGAGATGGGCCAAGAAAATATTCTGTCAAAGTTCTAGTACTTTTATTTCTTTCTCCCCACATGACATTTTGTATCATTTTAGGAGTTGTCTGTTCAGTTTTGCACTGTATCAAATTAGATTGGATTCACCTGAACTGGGCTCAGCAGAAAATATTCAACTGCCAGCATCTACCCAGAGGAAGCTTAGAAGAAAAAGTCACATTTAGAATAGGAAGTAGAAACACAGTTTATACCTTAGACAGCAGGAAAGTACACTTGCTCTTTGCTATGCTCCAATATAACAAACTGGAACACTTTATCTTTCTTTCCTGTAGCAACAGCAGGCTGACCTGAAATCGTAGCATGATCTGATTTTCAATCACTCATCACTGATAGTCTAGCATTAGTTTGTTATCTCAGTCACGACCACAAAACATCCAGCTGCACTTGAGCTGAACAAATGGATTCCAACACAAAATACATTTCAATAAGAAAGGATAATGGGACACGGACACACACACATTTACAGACACAGACTGAAATCTCTAGAAAGATGGCTTTAAACTCAAGAATGAGCACTGATAAAATTTTGATTTGTAGAGAAAATTTGAGGAACAGGAACCAGTCAGGTTCAGATATTTCAGAGATGTTAGTTTAGGAACAAGATTTTCAGTGACTGGTTTTTCAACTAATAGAAAAACTAAATGCTAGGATTATGTAAGACAGCTTCGCATACGATGGATTAGATTTGTGGGTGGATGGGTGTTTATGTTGCACATACCAATATATATGGATTTTTCTATGCATAATAGACAAATTCAAATCCTTGCCTCATCTTTATGCATTAGAGATGGTTCTTCTGAAAGTTGAATCAGAACATTCCTCAATAGTTTCATGGATTTTGGAAAGTGTACATAGATTTAGATTCTGGTCAAATTTTGATATCTGATGTAAACATTACAACAATAGAATAGAATAGAATGGAATGGAATAGAATAGAATAGCATTCTTTATTGGCCAAGGTTGATTGGACACACAAGGAATTTGTTTTTGGTGCATGTGCTCTCAATGTACATAAAAAGACAAGATACATTCATCAAGAATCATAAGGTACAACACTTATTGATAGTCATAGGGTACAAATAAGCAATCAGAAAACGATCAATATAAATATAAACCGTAAGGATACAAGCAACAAGTTACAGTCCTGCAGTCATAAGTGGGAGGAGATGGGTGATAGGAACGATGGGAAGATTAATAGTAATAGCAATTAGTAAATAGTTTGACAGTGGTAAGAGAATTATTTGTTTAGCAGAGTGATGGCATTTGGAAAAAAACTGTTCTTGTGTCTAGTTGTCTTGGTGTGCAGTGCTCTATAGCGTCGTTTTGAGGGTAGGAGTTGAAACAA
>JANHFT010008305.1:0-15001 GCA_032467955.1 Pseudoxenodon macrops | reverse complement strand
TGCTCTATAGCGTCGTTTTGAGGGTAGGAGTTGAAACAATTTATGTCCAGGATGCGAGGAGTCAGTAAATATTTTCACGGCCCTCTTTTTGACTTGTGCAGTGTACAGGAAGGCAGGTTAGCAGTAATCATTTTTTCTGCAGTTCTGATTATCCTCTGAAGTCTGTGTCTGTCTTGTTGGTGTCTGTCTATGTGTCAAGGATTAGAGTCTTTGGATTTTCCTGTAGCATTTATGCTATGAAATGAAGTTTTATCAGTTTTTTTCTACTTCACATTAGTTGTGAGAACTAGATTGACTTTCAAGTGCCTCAGTAGTTGTGATTTCTACTAGATCAGGCATTTCAAACTGGCTGCCCACGGGGCCAGATACGGCCTACGAAGGGCCACGTACAAATCAGCAAAGGCAAAAAAAACATCCCAATATGTCATGATACAGTCTGCGATGCAATCGGGTTTGACACCCCTGCACTAGGTGGTTTTAAAACCTAAACTTTCTCAGCTTGGCTTTTGATTAACACTTGGAAATTGGAAATTCCAGTATTGTTGATTAAATTGTTAGAAAAAAATCTGAATGTGGGAAATGGCAAAGCTCTTTGATGATGCTATCCAAAAATCATATGAACACAATCACTAGGAATCAAGGTCCATTTAATGACATTCTTACCAACAGTGATTTTCCAAAGTACTTAAATCTGTATAGGTCAGTTAAGCAATACAAAAGACTCCTGAGAGCTATCCTAGATGCTGGAAAACTCCCACCTTTTCATGGTTTTTCTGACCAATGAGATTTGATCAGAGAAAGGATCTAAAAAGGCAGTATAACTTAGCAATATAGGGAATCTATATGAACCAGAAATTTATCATCCCTGCTCTTTCACTTTCACTGTTCCAATTCGGTTAAAAAAAATCCCTGGTGTCTTTTAAACCCGATTAAATAATGCTTTAATTCTGCAAAAATAAACTACAACATGGATATATTTTCAGTGTCATTTAATTGTGGAAGAGTGAATGATCATTAAACGACAGATAGCAAGTCACTGTAGCACACTTGTCAAGCATATGCTTTCCATGCATGGTATACGGTTTGACAATTCTAGAGAAAAAAATTGATGAGAAAAGGTGGAGTTTAGCAAATCAATATCTTAATTCAGCATAAACGCTCACACAAAATTATTAGATGGGAACTAAAGCTGAAGCATCTTATATTACAAAGGCTTACAGTATCAGTGTCATACATGACTTGTTCCTGTTCCAGTAGATTCCAATTTGGGTTGGTGGCAGTGTACAAATATGGTCCAAAGGTAAGTAGAATTGTTTAACCTCTATATATCTCAATATTTCCCAATGTCTTGCATTGGGAATTGAAATCTATACTGCTTAAAGTTGCTGAGGTTAAGAGCTCAATGTGACTAGCACTGATGGTATTATCTAGTTTGGGTAATGAAATGTCTACAAGAAAACAAGCAAGTTCAGAGCACACCAAGGATCCTTCATTTCAACCCCGAGATATAAATATTCTCCTTTATTAGTTGAACGCTGTATTTTACTGTTGTTCTCTAGAAGAAACCTTTGGAAGAAACTAATTAGGAAAAGTGTTGATATAGAATTTATTTTCTTTTTTTGGTCCCTCAATAGGGGAGAAAAGCAAAAGATCTCTTGAATTGTGTGAAAAATCAAATACTTTGCAAACACAAAAGTCAGTCCCAATGCTTGATCAGCTTTCAAAGAGAATTATAGTAACTACTATTTTGTGTTGCAGATCCTGAACCAATACAATGTCTAGTAGTTTAGTAATATCTCTCTGTGAATCACCATAAAAGTATGAAGACTAGTTGATGCAGTTAGCAGAGATGGCTCAATTGATTGCTTTGATCAAGGAAAAACACACAAATACTTTTCTTTATACCTGGAAACCGCTTCTGGATTTTGTGCTTGAGATAGAAAAAATAAAACTTTTATTTTGGGTTTTACCAGTTAGTTAGATAGGTTTGTTGTTATAGAAATGGCTAATTTAAACTGCTATGTAAAAGTAAAAAGTTATGGTTTGATGTTACTACCCTATTCTACTGTACCAAAGGGAGTCGGAAATCAATGCCTTTTCTTTCTGTCTTTGTCTTTTCCACACTTTTCCCTTTCCTTTTCCCTTCCCTATTTTTCCTACTATTTGCTTTTGTATTTTTTTTTGTATGTTATACTATAAATGAATAAAATTGTTAAAAACAAAAAAAGTATGAATCCAGGTGCATGGAAGCATATTTATTTATGACAAGGGAGTTGTTACACCAAAGAAAACAAAACTTTAATGGTTCCTGGTGGCATTTTTCCCTACTTCTTGATTCAGACTTCGCATTCTTCTCATCTTGTTTCTTTTTTGCCTGCCTGGAATTCCAAGTTCCACCAAAGGATATGGTATAAGTAGTCCTCAACTTGCAATCATAATTTAGCCCCAAATTTCGGTTGCTCAATGAGACATTTGTTAAGGGGATTTTGCCCCATTTTACAACCTTTCTTGCGGCATTTGTTAACTGAATCACTGCAGTTATCAAGTTAGTAACATGGTTGTAAAATGAATCTGGCTTCCCCATTGACTTTGCTTGACAGAAGTTTACAAAAAGTGATCTCATGGCCCTGATACACTGCAACCATCATAATGATTAACCAGTTGTCAAGCATCCGAATGTAAATCATGTGACCATGGGTATGCTGCTACGCTCATTAAGTGTGAAAAATGATCGTAAGTTACTTATTCTTAGTGCTGTTGTAACTTTGAATGGTCACTAAATGAATTGTTGTAAATCGAGGACAGCCTATATAAGACTGACCATTTTCAAATTTATTTTTATATGGGGCAAAAGTATTCTACTGATTTTGAGCTTTTCTTTTCTCTTTTATTTTAACCAAAAGTATATTGAAGTTGAAAAGATCATGCAGTTTTTTGATGGGTAGCATTCGGATCCTTCCATCTTTAAACACCCACAATTATGAAACTAAAATCTTGTTCTTAATATTAGAACAGAACAGTATTAAGAGTGCCACCTCCCCTACACACAAAAGTGATCTGAAATTTTATGTGTTGCCACAATAAACATATGCTAGATAGAAATATTTTATTGTATCTAGAATAACCAGGGTACTTTAGACACATTATGTGAAAACTCAACTCTCTGTGAAGAATTTAATGCTGGAAAAGCTGGAAGGAAAGAGAAGAATAGAAGCAGAGCAAGGTGAATGGACTCAGTTACTCCTAAATGCACTTTTTGGAGACTTAAAAGAACAGATTAAAGATAAACCTGCATGGAGAAAACCTATGTGGTCCCACTAAGAGACAATAATGACTTGATGGTAATCACTTAAAATGATCAGGAGTTAGAAATCTCTGGAAGTCTGTTGCAAATTATTCAATGACATATTAGAATTTTAGTCCTGGTTTCTGCCCTGCTTATTTATCATTATTACTTTTAAATTCTTTTATATACAAGAATAGGTTAATAATCAATGAATTACTTCTGTCTGTTATTACCACCTTTACTTATTACTTATTTTTATTTTTTATTCAGAGAAAGTAATATTTTTCTTAAAGAGAATATGGATGTAGTATGTTTTATTCTTGCAGGAAACTGCTGTTCATGAATTTTTAAATCACACAATCAAATGGTTTGTGATTAGAACTGAAGGTTTTACGAAGTCTGAGTCTGTAGGTTTATAGGCAAAAATCAAGAGTCTCAGCTTTTCATTTCACTTCTGAAGAAATTTGCTTTTGTTTTAGTTTTATTTTGTCTAGCATTCATTGTGAGAAGATAGTGTTGTTTTAAGGATTGTTTCAAGTATCTGATTGTTTTGAGTTGCAAGCAACAGAACACAGTTCAAAGGATCAGTTTACCAGGAGGTAAACAAATCAATCCCAGATTTGTAGTATCTCAACACACAAGAGCTGTTAAAAAGAAAAGAAGAAGAATTTGAAGTCTGATTATCATCAAATAGATTATTGTTAAAGCAGTGCCATAGAAATTGAGCAATGTGTTTCCTTTAGTGGGTTTTATTTTACTCACGTTCGTAATATGCCATTACTGTTAGATTTCTGCAAGCTGCTGCCTACTTTGAATTAGTATTCCAGCACATATCATATACTAATCTTAGCTCTTGGGATTTGTCTGATGGAAGTTCAGCCTGGATGTCACAGTTATCTAAGGAACAGTTAATAGACTAATTCCATCAAGAAAATTGGGATAGTACAGAGGAACAAAAATGATGCTAACTTTGCTAAAGACTTTTTTCTTTCACATTTCCCAAATGTTCTCTTGCCCTGTAAAAGAAATTTCTGTTTTTTAACTCCATGGTCTATTTTTCTTCACTGTGTTTTTGACCCGACCTTTTCACTTCAAGGTGGTCATGAATGTTTCTGTTATTTTAGTCTTCTCCACAATTCTCTACAGCACTGATCTGGAAGATTATTATGTGGTTTTGTCCACATGGACGTGCTCCTTTTAAAATTATTTATTTATTATTTATTGTTTAAATATTGTAAATAACGCAGAGTCTTTTTGGAGTAAGTCACCCTCAAAAATCCAACAAATAATGTATTTATTTTCGTTCTCTATCCAGCTATCTTTCTTATCCAGATCCTTAAGATTTAATTCAAGTATACTGTGGTGGTGGAATGTAGTTTGGATTCCTGGAAGAGAGAGCTGCATCCCAGAGGACTGAAAGATAGCAAATGTTAGATAATGTGGTTAATAATTTGGGAAAGAGAACTAAGATGACTCATCCCTAGCAATTCTCAGGGTATATCTTTGATGATGCAGGTAATTGCTTCAGTTTGGCAATATTTCTGACTATAGTTGAGGAAGAATAAAAGAAACTGTTTAGAAGTAACTATATTTGTCTTTATTGGTTTTTAGGCTATGACACATACAAAGCTGAGAAAGCTGTATTCTACTTGTCTCTCTCCTGGAAATCCAGACTACATTCCACCACAGTGCAGGAACTAACCAGCAATCAACACTGTCTCCCAACATCCTCCCCCCAAAATTAAATAAATAAAATAAAACTTAATTTCTTGATTAAATGGTAACGGTTATGTTTGTTTATATCATTCCCATGCATTCCATCTAATCACTTTACTTCCGGTTTGCCTGTTGGGCTGCTTTTTACCCTCCGGAGCCTTCAGGGAGGCGTCCTGAAGCCTCCTGAGGGTGAAAAAGGCCCTACAGGCAAACCAGAAGTCACTTCTGATTTGCCCCTCTGGAGGGTGAAAAATGGCCAAAAATTAAGGCTGGAAATAAGCGCATGCAAGCGCACTGAAGCTGACAGGACAACGCCTCCCGTGCCCTCAGAAATGGCTCCGTGTGCCACCTGTGATGCGCATGCGATAGGTTCGCCATCAGTGTTCTAGAGGTTGTTATCTTTCCATTTTTCTTTATACTTTCTCAAAAAAACTTGAACAAGTTTTTGTATATACAATATAAGAAAATTATCCAAGTCACTCTTTTGATTTGCCATTTATGTATCCCTTGTAATTATTAAGACATCAGCTGATTTCAGTTTTAAATACAATGCAGCATTTTTGTATCATTCTTATAGTTTATTTATTTATTATTTTATAGCTTTTTAAGATAATGACACAAAAGGGGAAAAATAAAATACAAAAATGGAAATTCATAAATTGTCAGGAAAATTTTAAAAAATACAGAAAGTGGGTTTTTTTAATGAAAAAACAGTGATAGCTATATATTTTTACTAGAATAATAATTTAATGAGATAACTATGCATAGTATTGTAACTACTGAAAAATGATACATTGTTCTCTTTTCTTCTCTTTTTTCTTTCTTTTCTTTGTTGCGTATAGCTTGTAATTTTTAAATCCATGTACATTTCAGTCTTAGTCTTGTCCAGTAAAACTTGTTCCCCTTCCATAACATCTTTTAAATACAGAGGCAGGTTCTAGTAAAATTAACTTCTGGGTCCATTTTTCAAAAATCTCTTCCAGTAGTATTTTTCTCCATTCTATATCAGTAAACCAAATTTAGTTGTTCTTTTTTAATTGTAATCTTTAGTTTCTTGTGGTTCCCTCTAGTGTCCAATGTTCAAATTGCCATATTATCATGTTTTCTTTTAAAATTCAAAACAACATTATTTTCCCATTGAAAGAATGTTTATGGTTAATTTCAAATTATTATTTCAAATACATTTGGACCCTTAGTCCAGTTACAGCTTTCCAAAAATAATCATTTTAATCACCCTTTTGCTGTTTGTTCAATCCTCTCCCAGCTTTTAAAATGTCCTTAAACTTATGTTTAAAACTTATTTTGTTAAGATTAAAGTAAACTGACCCAGTGTGTGTTATCAGACTTTTCAGTCAAAAGGTTCTTAGCAGTTGGAAAGCAATTAAAAATCAATTTCTAAAAGTGATTTAAAAATGAAATTTTGCAGAACGTTGTATACAAAGTTGGTGGGAATCCCTGGACTCCTAGATAATCAATTACCAACTGACTGGAGAATCTCCATTCTTCAAGCTTACTCATAAGAAGCAGTTGTCTGGAGCAATTTAACAGTGGTTTATATGGATAGACTTTTCAAGCCAATTTGCATAAAACAATATGTTTTGTTTCTCTAGGTATCTCACTTCAATAAATACTGCATTTCAGAAAAGCTATTTTAAACTTTCCAAGGATTTTGTTTACATATATGTCTATAGTATGGTTTAGTTCATGTCAAGAGAAGCAAGCACTGGAAGAAAGGGTACCCTCATATTCCAAGGTTTTCTGGATTAAAAGTTATTTTCCATATGTTAGCTATTCAACAAGGGCTAAAATCTGGGAAAAATTAAAAGCAAACTTCCCAGCCAAGTGATTAATAACAGCTGCAAATATATATATATATATATATATATAGTCAATCATTAAATTAAATAATTAAGACAATATATGTTGTTGTTAGTTGCGAAGTTGTGTCTGACCCATCGTGACCCCATGGACAACGTTCCTCCAGACCTTCCTGTCCTCTACCATCTCCTGGAGTCCATTTAAGCTCATGCCAACTGCTTCAGTGACTCCATCCAGTCACCTCAATCTCTGTCGTCCCCTTCTTCTTTTGCCCTCAATCTTTCCCAGCATTAGGCTCTTCTCCAGTGAGTCAATATATACTCATTTACAATTGTCCAGATATCATGTCTTTCTTTTTATTTGTCTTCAATTGCTTTCACTTTGTTCTTGTTCTTTTTGCAGAATAGAAAATGAAATATTTTAAAAGCATATCCATATGCACCAAGAATGCAAGAGCAGGCTTCACATCAATACAACAGTCTTTAAAAATGATTGTGTACATGTAGAAATGATTATAGAATAGTATCAAAGCAAAGAGAGCACTTATATAGCATACTACACTCCCTTTCTCACAACAGTCTGTAGTGCTTGTTGGGACAGTGAAGAATATTTAAGCATATATTTATGTATGGACTAAACCAAGGTAAAAATAAGGATAATATTATAAAATAAAGGAGGGGGTAAATTTGTCTGCAAATTCTTTTCTTTCTTTCTTTCTTTCTTTCTTTCTTTCTTTCTTTCTCTTTCTCTTTCTCTTCGTTTCTCTTTCTAATTTCTGATGATAGCTATCGATTCAGTTTTAAAAGTAATGATTAACTCCTAAATGATTAAATACAATCGTGTTGGTTACATGATGCTATTTAATAAATGCAACAAAATTTTAATAGGGACCAGAGACATGAAAAGGGATGTGTGGTACTTTGTTTCTAAATGCTAATTGCTAGGAAGCCATAGTAGCTGTCATCTGTTGTTTGTGGATTTCGGGTAGGTTTACTTCTACTGTGGATATAAGGAAGTCATACTAGACAAATATAATTCACCAGTCATTTGGAAACCATTTGAAGGTAACCATTACAAGAACTGTTTTATATCTATCACTTTGCCTATCATTGGCACTGATGGAATAAATGGAATGGAATAATTGGAGCTGATGGAATAAATGATCATTAAACTCTTTGTGAACTGAAGCCGAACATTAGTTTGAACAATTCAATCTGTGATTTAGGTTGACAGGACAGATGATTAGATGAAATCACTCAGTAATACTTATGGTCAATTGGGGATCTAAATCTGCTCAATCTAGTAGACAAGCAGAGTTGGATAAGTGTAGGTGGGTGCCCAGAACAGAAATTTTAGCCAACTTTTAGAAATTTTAACCCATGCTTAAGTTGTCTGCATGAAAAATGACATACACAAAGCTGTTGTACTCTATCACTCCAACTATTTTCTAACATATGGTGTGTGTCTATGTGTGTGTTATTTCCAGCATAATGCTGCTCTGATGTTTTCCCAAAGTAGATATATATCCAGGGGTGGACTTCAAAAGTTTTAGCAAGGAGTTCTCTGCCCGGTTGCTGGGTAGGCATGTCCATGGTGGACATGGCCTAGTTGGCCGCCTGCACCATAGTGGGGGGACATTTTTCCTCCCCAAACTCTGGAGGCTTTTCTCAAGGGGTGATAAAAACAGTCTCCACAGGATCCGGAGGCCCTCTGAAGGCCAGAAACGGGCCCGTTTCTTGCCTTCCTGAACTTCTGGTAGGCCCATATTTTGCCCTCCCTGAGCCTCCAAGTGCTCCCTGTACTTACCTGCATCCAAAATGGGCCACGTGGGGACTCCTGGGAGGGGTGGGCTGGCCTGGCCTTCCAGGAGTGGGATTTGGAGGTTCTCTGAACTGCACAGGATCTTAGCTAGAGGTTCTTCCAAACCCCTCTGAACCCCCACAGCCCACCCCTGTGTATATCTGTAAGACAGATATCCAATTTCCCCTATGACCCAAACCAAAATGTCCATGGAAGGCAGTGCCCAGTGCACAAAAGATGCCCCTCGTGGTGACTTGAAAAGCTCAATAGGAACTGAGAAAAATGTCAGCCTCTATTGATGATCAATCTCATTGTCATTAAAGTATCACAAGGAAGAAAGTGAATAAGGAGAAGAAAGAGAAAAAACTATTTTAAAACTAGAACATCTAAAAGTGACTTTGCAATGCTATGAGCACATGGTATTATACAATATTTGTACAGGGATTATGATAGTCTATATTACATTGAATGAAACACAGTAAGTGACTAATATTTTTCTACTAGGATGTACTAAGTAGCTAGAGTATGACTTGCTGATGAATAAAATGCCAGGGACACCAGGCTCAGTTGTAATCTCCCAGTTATAGTAAAGTCACATTATAAACACACAGATAAACTAAAAAAAAACAACCCAAAATAAATATAACCTTTTTTAAACCCTGAACATTAGTTAAAAATAAATATATCAATTATATTTCTTTTTTTCCTCAACTAAAATTCAGTCCAGAGATACAAATAAGTTAAAAGGGTGGTTTTATGTTTTGTTGTTGTTGTTAGTTGTGAAGTCATGTCCGACCCATCGCGACCCCATGGACAATGTTACTCCAGGCCTTCTTGTTCTCTACCATTCTCTGGAGTCCATTTAAGCTCACACCTACTGCTTCAGTGACTCCATCCAGCCACCTCATTTTCTGTCCCCTTCTTCTTTTGCCCTCAATCGTTCCCAGCATTAGGCTCTTCTCCAGTGAGTCTTTCCTTCTCATTAGGTGGCCAAAGAATTTGAATTTCATCTTCAGGATCTGACCTTTAAAGAACAGTCAAGTTGATCTCCTCTAGGACTGACCAGTTTGATTCCCTTGAAGTCCAAGGGACTTGCAGGAATGTTCTCCAGCACCATAGTTGAAAGACCTCAATTCATTGGCTCTCAGCCTTTCTTATGGTCCAACTTTCACAGCCATACATTGCAACTGGGTAAACCATAGTCTTGACTATATCTCCTTTTGTTGGCAGTGTCTGCTTTTTAGTATGCTGTCTAGATTTTCCATAGCTTTCCTCCCCAGGAGCAAGTGTCTTTTAATTTCTTGGCTGCAGTTCCCATCTGCAGTGATCTTGGAGCCCAGGAAAATAAAATCTGTCACTACAAATTCAATAACACAGATTCCTTTAGTATGGGGAAAGAAATAAAATGATAATGAATTATATAGTTATGAAATTATTCCTGGCATGGAGATAACAGGCAAATGTTTTTATATCTGTCAGTATGAGAATACAGTACTGGGTCTGAATGATAGTATATGTAGCTTAAGCAAACAGAAAGATGTCCTTTCATAGTTAAACTATGGAATTATATCCATTTTGATTTTAAATTTAATGGATGAAAAAAAGCTATCAATTTTTTTATGCTGCCTCTCAGAATAGGCACCATTCTTTTATAGTTATTAGGGAATGGGGGGAATATTACAGTCCACTCATAATTATAGTTATAGGATTAGCATAGATATCTGCTTGACCACTGTAGGAAACATGATAATCTACATAAATATTTGGACATTAACCCTGAGCAACTTACATGTAGGTTTTATGTGAAGTCAATCAAGAAGTTGATTGCCTGGTCAATTCTTCTCATTATTGAAGGAACACAGAATTCCATCTAAGTGGATGACTAATGAACTTGGTTTGTATATTTCCAATAATATCTTTCTGGTTAAGAGTCAAATGAACTTTTTCTAAAAATTAAACTTGTTTTTAAGAACAGATTTGGATTTGCAATAGGTCCTGTGTGCTCTTAGCTCTAAAAACCATTTAGATGTCATATTATTTAAGTTATTTAAACAGTTTATCTATGCAGGATAAGTGAGACTAAGGAAAAGGGATGGAAAAGCAGGTATCAGACACTGTGCTTGAAGTTTCACTAATGCACATTCTTGGCATTGGAGAAAAAAAATATTTAGGGATTACAGAGAGAAACATTAGAAACAAAAATAGGAATTAAAAACATCATCATTATTCTCAATTCTGCTACAAAACTTCCATTGAAATCAATACAATTCTATGAGTTACTGTTATTATCAACATCTTTACAACAACCTAGAAGAAACCACTCTTAAACTGCACTTATTTTTTGACATTTTGGCTGAATGCCACCTATCTTTTACAAAGAAGGCAACTGTGCCATACCCTGGATGATGTGGTGAGAGGAATTATTTTCTTGAATTTTTTGGAAGAGAAGTATTCCTCCTGAATGTCATGAACAAGAGTACATTTGAAAGCCACATAAAAGTGACCTTAGCATTGCTAAGTAGTGTTTCAGCATGTTAGAGTTGTTAGCAGGGATAAGTTAGGACAAGTTGGCTCAGAATTTACTGGTTCCAATAAAATGTTCTCTGGCTGCTTTATTTCCAGCCTATTTTGACACACTAGCACTATAGTTCAGGTAGCACTTATAAATTCAACTATTTTAAATATACATTACAGGCAAGTGGCTGGGATTTCACATTTTGACCAAAGGAAAGAATGGAAAGAACTAGAAGGCATTGCCAGCAAAATGGAACACTAATACAAAACAATAAGTGTTTCTGAGATAGCAAACAATTGTATCATGATTTGGAATCTCTACTTTTATTGCTTTCTTTCCTGTCTATCATTTTCCTATTACATCTAAGGAAGGTTATCTGACTAGACAGTGAATCAAATAAATACTTATTATTAATGCTTTGGAGTTTGACGCTGTAATTTATACATTTATATTGTATTTATTAATTTATAATGGAAGCTGTCATCCATCAGTATTCAGGGAATGGTTGAGTTGTCAGTGTATATTCATATGTATGGATACATATTTCTGCATTTGTTTAGAATATTTGTTTAGAATAGAATATTTGTGGAAGAACAATGTAAGCACTGATTAGTTGTATCAATGTGCTTTATATTAGATTTGAACTAAAATAACTTACTTTAGCTCTTTGGTGTCTTTTTGCCTTGATGTCATCTCAAATTCTTTAATCTTATCATACCATAAAGATCAAATGTGAACAAACAGTTTAAAAAAAATACTAGACACAAAACATATCTATTAATATTTATGCATTGACAATTTAGTCTTACTCTCAGTGTTCTGGTATTTAATCAGACACCGATCCCAAAGAAGACTTATCTTATTATCCCATGAGTTCCATCTTTGTTCAGGAGTAAAGAACTTTGTAAAACACTTTCTGAAGTCCTAATAAACAATGTCTGCTGGATCAACTTTATCTACTTGCTGACATTTTTGAAATAGGACATTCTTTCAGGTTGGAGGGCAATAGCATGAGCATGTCCACACTAGGAATTTATAGCATCATCCAGTCATTCTTGTGACAATATAAAGCCTGTCTATATTAGTGATGTATAATCACAGCAATGACTAGTGGTGCTATAAATCAGCAGTGTAGAAATGCTCCATGTTCCAGTGCTCAGTAACTCTGGAGTCTTGATAATGTCATTCATAGGATTCTGTGTAGGAGTGTTCTCCTTTGAAAGTTTCTGGTTTGTTTAATAATGTGAATGACAGGGCAAAATCACCCTTCATCCAGAAAGCCCTTCTCTGTCCTTTCTATAAAGTTGGCCCCCAGAAATTATTGGATCTTAGTGATTTCCATTCTCCATCAAATTTAACCTAATATCTATCAACACATCCTTAATTTCAGATAACATTTGCTGTCTCCATTGTTAAACCCTATCCTACTTCTGTTGCTGTTACTTAAATCATGCTATTCACCTTGCTTGATAATGAATGATAAAACCCTAACAACTTTGCTATGTTTCAAAGATGCTCTTAGTATGTTAGAAGTAATCAGTTTCTAGCCTCAATGTCAGCAACATTAACAAGGAAGACACACAATTGGTCCATGGCACACACACACACAAATCAAAACTGAGAAAACTTTTCTTGAAAACAGAAACAGCTACCGATGACTTTAAATTGCTTTAGCTATCTCCTGGGGATGAGAGAAAGGCCACAGAATATCATATAGGACATTGTCATATAAAAACTTGTTAGTGGTGTATGTTTATGCCATGGTTAGGAAGATGTGAGAATAAGTCTCCCTAACTATATTTTGATTATCTAAAGCTAAAAACAGTTCAATCCAAGAAAATGTATCATGATAACTCATATATTTGTCATACTGATACGTTACAAAATCAGACAATGGTGGTGAACCATGCAATTTATAACTTTTAGCCAATTTTAAAGGATACTAAAAACTATAGTTTAGCTGTATCTGGATCACAGCAAAGACTTACCATTTTTTTAAACTATTGGAATCTCTAGAAGATAATATCTATAAAACTAGAAAGGCCAATAGCATCAGGTTATATTATTTAGGAGAATCAACAACGATTGTTCTGTTCCTGTTTATTTCCTAGTATTGATGACAGCTCCTTAATATGCTTACATGACAAACTAAAAACATAGGTTTAGATTCACAAAGAATCTAAATCAACTCATCTAGCAATACAGGCACTATATTACTATGCTTTCCACCAAAATGAAAATAAAAGTCAATTCATTTAAAAACTTATTTAGTTATAAGTATTAATAACTTTCCTTTGTGAGACAGCATTCACGTTTGAAATAGGAAGCTCAGACAATGCTGAATGCTCATGTTTCATTTCTGAATATGTTTCCTTAGAAGTAAGCCCCACCAAATTCAATATAATTTTATCTGAGTAAATATGCATTTGTTCTCTGCCTTGAATTCTTGGCATATTTAATGAGCCAGAGTAAACCTTTGGGTGTTTCTTCTATGTATTTACTGTCCTTACATGTATTATTGAAAGAGTTATGAGTGTCATGTTTTTATATAGGATGGGCTTTTTGATTCCATCTACTTCTGTGCATTCCTGGTAGCTTAAATTTTGTAATGAATGTAAGTATTGCCTCTAAGGATGCTTCATTGGAATTTTGCTGCAATTTACCCTTAAAATATGCTGAATAATCACTAAATATCTGCTATTGAAAGTTTGTGGGGCCACCCTGCAGGTATATTTTCAAGCTCAATCAGCTGTTGAAAAAAACTAAGCACAAACACAGCTTCATTATGTCAGTCTTTTTCCTAACAAAATTCCGAAGCAATAGTTTGATCAGATATTCCTTGTTGTGTACACTTTTGCTGAGATTCAGATCTTGATTTTACCATTTGGATTATGGGCATGAAGTGATTAAAGGTTGAATTGTGATCTGAAAGTATATCTTTGTTTTTAAAAGTGAAAATCTTGTTACATTTCACTGGAAGTCAACCAAATCTATTTGACAAAACTGGATGCAGGAATACTAACATTTTATTAGAAAATTAATGCTGGCAAATGTAATAGCAATAAATGCATTATTTCTTTTAGTTTCCTTTTCCAATGCATAAATTTTGTCCATGATTCCAACTCCTTACAAAGACTGCTTATTTTGCTTGTCTACAATGAAGCTGGTATAAAGCAAACATATTTGTTTGTGTCCCAAAACTAAACGATACATGATATGATTCAGATTCAGTTTTAGAGAGCTGCTTCAATAGTAGCAAAGGATATCACCAATCAGATTCTGATCCTAGCATGCATTATTGATAAGATCCTAGAAGTAGAACATGCTAATCTTCTTAACACCTCAAACATTGATTCAACTCTTACTGTAAATAAGAAATATTGTCCAATTAAAGTGCAATTCAAACCATAACTTTGTAGTGACACTTTTTCACTTTCTCTCATAAATCATTTCATCTATATTAATGAGGACCAAGTAGAGGGAAATAACTTAACATTTAACTTTTACAAAATGCTTGGCTATTGCCATTTAGCTCTTCAATTCATAACTAATGATTTACATAAAACCGCAACAGGAAGCTACATTTAGAGAAAATGTCACTGAGTCTTATTATCTGATCATCATTAAAAATGCTATTAGCCTGTTAACAGTTCAACAGTATTACAGCTTCCCTTTATATGAAATTACTTCTATTGTGTCACACAGAATGTATCAGTGGGAAAGATGCCATATAATAACTTAGTTCCAATTTTCTTAATGTTATTAGGCCCTCCACACTTCAGTGGAAGAAATTCTAAAGACTGGATTTTTTCTTTCTTTCTGGATTAGAAAGTACTACCACATGTATGTTATTTTTGTCTTATATT
>JANHFT010008304.1:25284-36126 GCA_032467955.1 Pseudoxenodon macrops | reverse complement strand
TTGGAAAATAGCTTGATCTCCTCTCTGTGGCAGCCCCTCAAATACTGGAACACTGCTATCATGTCTCCCCTGTCCTTTCTCTTCGCTAGACTATTATGCCCAGTTCCTGAAACCGTTCTTCATATGTTTTAGTCTCCAGTCCCGATCATCCTGGTTGCTCTTCTTTGCACTTTTTCTAGAGTCTCAATATCTTTTTTATAGCGTGGTGACCAAAACTGGATGAAGTACTCTAGGTGCAGTCTAATTAAGGCCTTATAGAGTGGTATTATTACCTCACTTGATCTAGATTGTATCCCTCTGTTAATGCAATTTAGGATTGCATTGGCTTTTTTGGCTGCAGCTGCACACTGCTGGCTCATGTTTAGCTGGTTGTCTCACATTCCATGCAACATCTATGGGGCATACACGTAAGCACCAACAAAAAATTTAATAATATAACTGATTCTGATTTGATTTATACAAAGTGATTTGTAATCATGCACTAATATTATGACGTCTTTATTTTGACTTTTGTAAAAGAAAAGAACAATTTTGTGTAACATGGAAATACTCACCAAAATTATTTATTATCCAAATTATATTTAATATACAGCAAGACTAAATTGTTGTTGGCGAACAAATGTACAGCATAAATGCTCTTTTCTTATTTAAAAAAAACCAGTTGTTTGGTTACCTGTGATTTGTTAAATAAACCAATTGCCTATGTTCATACACATTTTAAGCCATAGGCCATGTTTTTCACATCAACAGCAACTAAGTTCACATTTTGGCTGTGTGCAACTTTTTTCTCTATGAAGGAATTCACATGGATGCACAATCAACTGGTGATTGTTCAGCCTCTGCTTAAAACATTCAGCGAAGGCTGCTCATTCCCAACTATACTCCAAGGTTCCCTACCTTTTAGAAGCTTCTCATAACATTTCATTGGGTTCTGTTTTCCTGTAAAAAAGCACTATTACTCTACTTCTGCACTCTAGTCAATAGAGAACAGACCTTTGACTGTATTCCGAATGACATCTTTTCAGGTTGTTCCTTTCTTAGTCATCATTTCTCAAAAGCTAAACATTCCTAGTCCCCTTAGTCTCTCTTCCTAAGGCTTATCTGCCAGTCCCTTGATCCCCTATCCTTTGCACCTGTCCAATGGTTCTGAAAAATGTGCTCAGGTTGGGGATGAGAACTCCAATATATGCAAGAAAACATATATTACTATCCAATTTTTGGAATTTGCATTTCTATCAATGCAGCCTAAAGCTGCATTTGCCTTTTTACAATCATACAATTGCATCTTACAATTGACCCATACAGAATTCAGTTTGTGAAAACCTACGGTATTCTTCCAAATTTCTCGATAATCTTTGTCCTTCATGTGTCCATCTGATTTCGTGGCATGCTTCTAAATGTTAATTTCATTCTTTTCATCCACTTCTCTAATCTGTCAAAAGAAATTTGAACTTACTGTCTCTCTTCTTCAGCTTTAGGTATCCCATCCAATTTTGCATCATGTACAAATCTGATAGATAATCCCTCTGCCTCTTCATCAGAGTCATTAATAAAATGTTGAAGAGCCCAATGGACTAAAAGTTTAAGAAAAAAAGTAACTGTATCCAGGTGGGATCAAAAACATCAAGAACAGGAACAGAACAGAACAGAATTCTTTATTGGCCAAGTGTGACTGGACACACAAGGAATTTGTCTCCGGTGTATAATCACATAGTGTACATATAATAAGTCATAATCATAGTTACAATCATTAATCATAAATTACAAACAATAATTCATAAATCATAAGAAACCAAAAGGAGAAGATGAAATGAAATAAAATAAAAATGAAATAAAATATAATAACATATGAACGCTTGGTAAAATATCCAAATATAATCAATGTGTGTATAGATTACAAAATATACAAAAAATGATCCTAAAATGTTCCTTTTGCACGTTGAAGAGTCAAGGATAACCTTTTCTGATTCCACGTGCTGAAGAGCTACATAATGCATGCCCTGCGGCAGGCTTGCCAAGAAAGGACTTAGGAAAGAATTATGCCTCAATATTTTATTGTAATATTTTATTCTATTGTAAAACTACATAATCCATTTTATTCTTTCAATACAGTGCTATTTGTACAGTGTTAATTAAAGATTGTTAACATTTTAATATTTCAATAACAGTAAGAGCATTTCAAATGCTGCATTTTTAAAAATATCCCTCTTTCATTCTTGAGATCTGATTTTATCCTTCCTGCAATTTGTAAATACATCAACCATGGTATATTCTGGCCTAAGGACAGAGCACGAATTATTCAATATTTTAATTGCTCTGAATCCTAATTCTAATCCTAACTGGCAGACTCTTAATACTTTGCAAAATGATTTATACATGTAAACAAGCCTTTTTTTCCTCATCAGCTCAAATATTCAGAACAAATGATGATAATAAATTGCTTTGCTCCTTGCCAGATCTCTGAGTGCCAGATCCAAAGAAAAGGTTAAAGACCTTTCATATTCGCAGCATTACAGTTCAGATACTTATGAATCACTGGCTGTATACATAGATAAGTAGATCGTTCGTTGTATTTAGCTGAAAAGCTTTTCTGATGCATGACTAGCTTGGAAGTTTTCTCTTCAGGTAACAGTGAGAGTAAGTTCCATGGAGAGATCACCATAAATACACACCTCAATATCTATGCAGAGAAAGCTCCAGCTTATGCATAGCAGAAGGCAAAGTTTTATACTGCTTGGGAGCCAAAGGAAATAAAGATTTCAGCCTGGGAGTGGCATTTCAAAGACTGCACTGCAGTTGCAGTTTGTGGGGGCATTGTACCCTATTCTGCAAGAGAATTATCTTGAAATTTTTCTAATCAATCCAAAGTAAGTATGTGCAACATTTAATGATGGATGACGTATTATCATTTAACATTTTAACATGATGCTTTCCAGTTGTATCGGAACTACAAATCTTAAAATTTCCAGTATGCATGTGAAAATTTACTTTAAGATCCAAAGTTTATTCTAATTTACCATGTTCAAGTATTATACGTGTATATAGTATATAGTTTGCTCATTATGGCATTTTCTATAGCTTATGACTCCTAAATTTCTTTATTTAATAGAAAAGTTCATCAGGCTAACCTACATCACAGTCTGTTGCAAGTATAAAATAAACTTAAGATTCTCATGGCATCATTTCCATTATCTATTGCAAGTTATGATGTCATAAACTGTTTGCAGTTAATGATTTAAAACTTGGATCATTAAACGCATTTAGAAAAAATGTTTCTGAGTAAACCTAAGATACAGTTGCAACCATAGTTCAGAAAAATTAATATTACCATATATATCATGATTGATATCTATCTGCGTAGTTTATTCTTTCTCCTGCTTTAGAAGAAACTATTCTATTATCAAAATAAGGTAGGTTTACAAACAGCAGAAGGTGCCATATTAGCTTGACCTGTAGTTACCTCTCAAAAGATCCAGAGTACAGATGTTATGGTTTACTAATTAAACATTGTCAATAACTACTAGCAGCTATCCAGAGTATACTTTATAGCCGGATCCTTGTATCTTTCTCATTTTGTGTGGCTCTCAAAATCTTAAAGTTGCAGGGTTTGAGGCATACTGCTGTACAGGGGTGGGTTCTACTTACCTTCCCTACCAGTTCGGGGTCGCGCCAGAAGTGCATGTTTGGCGCGCACACTTTGTTCGCACACATCCTGTCGCTCCTGGGTTAAAATTGTCTGTCCATGCGCAGGAGGCTTTGCGCATGCACAGAAGGTTATTTCTGATTAAATTCGCTCTGGTGGATGGATTTCAGCTGGAGGACTGGCTTGGGGGCGTGTCCAGCCAGCTGTCGCTCCCGCTTCAGCAAGCGGGGGGAAATTCCCACTACCAATTCCCGAACCGGCAGGAACCCACCTCTGCTGCTGTATGCTAAAGTAAAATTGAACTGAACTCCTGTTGATAATTAGTTTTCTTGGCTATCATATAAAAGTGGTTAGTCACTGCCTTTTTCAAGGCTTTTTTTCTCCTTTAGATTTCGCAGATTAATGTTCCATTATTCCCTTGAAGTCTCCCATCCAAATACCAATAAGGCTTGACCCTGCTTTTAAAGTTCCTGTTCTGATAAGGTCTGCTGGATGCTAACAGCAGCCAATATTTCCCACCTTCGTATAATTGCTCTTCATTTTCTGTGCTGTGAAACCAAGAATGAAATGCAGACACAGAGTTCACCTCTTCTATTATACACTGAGTAGTATCAATTTATTCCACAAATTATAATTATATACTTAATATTGTCAAAAATCATCTGGCTCTTGCCAATGAAGAAAAAGGTTTCTTGGAATGCTCTCTCTTTTTGATAATAATTTTTAAGGTTTAAAGATACAAGGTTAAAAAAGAAAAATACTAAGAAAAATATAAAAAGTGAAAAGAAAAAAGAAGAGGCACAGATAAAATAAAAGATATATAAAAATGACTTTATCAAGATTAATATAGTAACATTAGCTTCTGTGACATTTTAGCAAAAAATCTTCCCATATCTCTTTATATATAAATTATAAAGCCCTATCATTCAGCCCTGAACATCAAAAGTACATTAAGAATTATGAGAAATAACACATATATTTTAACCCAAATCAAATAAATCAACTGTATATTCCTTTATTTTTAACACAGTGGCACAGTAGTATACCATTTTCTCTATTATACAACAACAAATATTCTTTCCAGAATGTATAGATACCTCTTACCTATAAACAAATCCTTAATACCTTGTTGTTTGGATCTAGTCAATACAAATACATTAAGAACTATAAGAAACAACACTATATATTTTAAATTTGATCAAATAAACCTATTTGGTATTCCTTTTGTTCACTTTTAAGAATCCTGGTTTTTAATCCGATCATATAATATTCCACAAATTGTGTTATCATTTACTCCTTGTCTCCTATCAGAAACTCCTTATAGGTTTGGCACATCTCTTTTGTAAATCCAAGATAATAAAGCTATCCAAGTCACTTCTTCTGGTTTATTATTGTGTAGCCTCTTTAACTTATCAAGACATCAGCTGGTTTCATTTGTAAATTCAGTGTAACTTCATTTTGCACATCACTCTTGAAGCATGATATTTTAAAATCCATTTTCACATCCACATTCAGATCAGCCCATTTCTATTTCATTTAGTAAAATATGTTCCTTTTCTTTTTAATCCATTTTATAATAGCAAACTCTTTAAAACAACTAGTGCTTTTTTCTTATATACCCTTGAATTGTTCTGCATTAAAATAATACTGTTCCATTCTGTATTAATGGATCTCTTCTCCTTTAATTATAATATTTAGTTCTTCCTATTTTCCTCTAGTCAACTTTTTAGTCCCTTTTTATCATTTTTATTCAACAATAAAGATTCTTTCTATCAGTAAAATTTCTTACAATTAGTTTCAAAATCTTTGTATGTAAAATTTTCAAAACTCTCCAAAACTAATATTTGAATAGCCCTTTACGTTTAAGTAAGTTTAAGTCCTTAAACTTGCATGAAATTTATTTTATCAAGAATAAAAGGAAATTCACACAGAGTAATGAAACTTGATCTTCTGAAGATTCTTGACATCCATAAAACCATTAACAAGAAATTATCTAAAGTGGTTAAGAAAAGAGATATGCAAACCCAGTATCTTTTTGAAGGTGTGGAACTGTGGCTTAGGTGAGATGACTTTCCTTCAGCTCCCAGAGTTATAAAAACCATTAGAGGCTCTTACAGTTTCCTCATGGGGCGCCACTGTATGGAGTACCTGTAGGTGATCCTGGTCCTCTCATTATTCCAGAGGGGAATACTGAGTTGAGCCATTCACCAGCTTCCATTTCTGCTGTGGTCATTAGCTTTGCTCTTGTGGAACAGTTTTCAGTCCATCATTGCTTCCCAGAAGCTATTTCTTGGGATTCTTCCATAGTCCATTGATATGCATGAGTCCCCACATTCCAAAATTAAAGTAGATAAATCTGCACAAATACAGCATCTGTACTAGTCACAATGGCCCTAAAGTGGTGCTGACAGATTTCAGAAAAAAATGTTCACATAAATCTGAGGACAAGCAAAGGTACCACTACATACAAAGTCAAGCTGCAATCAGTTAACTGATAGCTGAGAGAATGTTAACTTAGAAATAAATCTAACTGAAATGTGCTGTGACTGGAGTAGGGAAAAAATCCCTTTGCCATTGTTTACAAAGACTTGGCAACAATCCACTAGATGCTGCACAACCTGTGATCCAATACCTGGAACTGAATAATCCTGCAGCTCTTTCTGTGCTAGAGTAAATTACTCATACTGCATGTACATTACACTTGCCACATGCCACCTTTTCTCCATCCTCTGCTAGAAACACAATGGAGGTTTATTTCCTACTGCAGCAATCTCCTCACCCCATCATGTTATCCCAAATAATGTCACAACAGACCTTAGTTCTTTGGACTGCTTTTTACAAACCATTAATTTAGAAATACTTCCACTGACATCATGGGGATTATGTGAGATTACAACCACAAATAGCTGCAATCAAACAACCAGCTCTTATAGCCTATGTTACAGTTTATAGACAACTAGGGGTTACTCCCCCCCCCAAGGAAACACAAATTTCAAATTCTATGACTGCACCAGTCTTTAATTTCAGAATGCAAAGGCACCTAAACACAAATTGTTATTGAAGTTCATAATTGGCAACCTTCCACTAATTTATTTAGACATTATGCCAAGTTGCATCTACTCTTTCAGCTTTTTCTTTCCTCTTGAGCTTTCTTCAACCCCCTTCTCTGCAAAGCCTTCTAAAGTGCCTCTCAGAAACAATTTTGTCGTTCCCCATTCATCTGTACACATTTATTCTAGGGTTTTTCCCTAGACCACCCAGCAAGTTTCGTAAACTGAACAGGAACATCATTCCACTGCATTTCGCCCACCCCAAAGTCAAGCTGCAATCAATTAACTGATACCACAATCTTAAGATCTAAGAAATGCACCAGCTCAAGAAGTATTTATTGATTTCCACTGAACTTTCTTCTGGGAGAAAGGCTAAAATCCCTCTTTGCACGGGGGAGTAAATGGTAGCCATTTCTGTACCCCAAAACTGCACCACCCCTTCTCAGTCTCAGCCTTCTGCAAGCCCCACAACTGCTAGCAAAATGCTGCCCTCTCGAATCAATGGCACCTCACTCTTGAGATGCAGAAAGCAAGCTATTTGCATGCTCACTCTTCAAATTCTGTGTATATTGCATTAATTCTTGGACTAAATCTTCTGAGACCATTGGATAACCAGCTGGCGGCCACTTGTTCCCCCTCCATTCAAGAATCCAGAAGCAAAGGTCGGCATCCTCCGGCCCCTGCGCTCCCTTCCTTCAGTTCAGTTCACTTTTCTGGGTCCAAGTTACAGTTGCCGAATCTGAGGCTCTTGTAGCATCCCAGAAATGCCCCTGAGCATCTACAGAGTACCCTGCCCTCACTTACTTAGAGCCACCCTACGCCACGCTCCCCCCACCCCCCTTTCCAAGATCTAATGGATCTTGCGGCAGGAAAGTCTCCCCCAAGCAGGAGGGGTCCGTCTCGTCATTTATTGGGCTCCGTATTAAAATGCCAACCTTTCACGACTTACCAGAAATCGCGGCACCTCCGCCGGACTTCCCCGGACAGTCCGTGGCCGAAGATGCTCTCCCCACCTCTCCAGCGTGAGTCGCCGCGCCTCCAGAGGCGGCAGCCGGTACTGCCGCGCTACGGCTGCGACTCCTGCGGCGAGAAGCGCCGAGTCCAACGGGAGAACAGCCTGGGGAGCCTGGAGCTCCTCCGCAATCCCGTTTGGCAAATTAAACGGAGGCGGCGGCGAGGGAGGCAGGGAGACGCCGGCAGGGAAGCAGCAAGCGCGGCGCCCAGAGCACCCGCCTCACTCTTTCGCCCTCAGGCGGGAGGAGAAGAGCCCCCTCAGCAGGCAGTTTCTCCGACTCAGGAATTTTGATACGGGAGGGCGGGAGAGGGAAAAAAAAAAAAAAGCCCGCACGACTCTAGTGTAATAGCCGCCGCTGCGCCACCGCGAGAGGAGGAGCGCCAGCGGAGCAGGAGAGGACAGCGCGAAAGCATCGCCGGCAATGCGCATGAGCGCCAGCTCGCAAGACTCGCCACCGCCGGCAATGCTGGCGGCGGCGTCGGTCAAATGACGAGAGTGGCGAGCTGGCGGCCTTCGTTCAGGGCGAAGGAGGTCGCGGCCGTCTTGGGTCCTTCGGTCGGCGGCCAAGCCAGCCGCTTCCTCCGTCTCGCCGGGCACTCGCGCTTCTCCGTCCGCGCCTCTCCCACCTCGGAGGAGGAAAGCGCGTCGCTCCCCTGAACTTTCCGTCGGAGCAATATTGCCAGCGAGCCTTTTTCTTCGAGGGGAGGCTCTCTCTCTCCCCCCCCAATCCGTGGCGTCAGGTTGCTCAACCTCGCCTGGCTAGTGAAAGGTCCCTGCGCAGAGCAGGAATGGTCAAGTTTTAAACCGGGCAGATGGTGGCCAGTGCAGCCTTTAACTGGGTCAGTGGGCCGTCTCATACGTCGAAAGCTGGAAGGGGCTTATGCGATCATCCCGATCGGGTGATTTTAATCAAGTCTGATGCGCTTTGATGATTCATTGCATCTCTTAGCCATCAGTGATTTCACCCAGAAGGAGAGAGGTATTACTGTCTGGTGGCAGGAAAATCAGAAGGAATCTTGTGCCACCTTTTCAGACTTAACATATTTTAGTAAAAGACAAACTTTTGTGAGTTGCAGCCCTCTTCGTCAGATGCAGTACAACCACTAGGCTGTTGTAAGATTTAAACTGGGGTGAAAGAGGGAAAGAAGAGGTTGATACATAAACAAGTTATCTGAGAGATGGAATACTGTACAGGGCAAACACTTAATAAGTGCAATGCATTACAACCCATTGTGTTTGTTGACACCTTCTGAGAAGTGATGGTGTGAGTTCAGCCACCTCTTACTCAATGGTGGAGTTCCAGTTTTCTAAAACATTCACTTTGAGGTTGGCTATAGGGTGTCATGGGAAGTTGACTTGGCATTACATATGCTTGTTTTGAATCATGAGGTCAACTTAGAGTTCATTAATTATTGTACACAAAGTTCACAAAACTATGCCTTTTTTGGGGGGAGGGGGAAAGTGCTAGTTGTGAAAAGATGCTCCCAGGTTTCTTCAGTGACTTGATCATATCTTACAGTATTAAGTCACTCAGTAAACATGCCACAGGTGACTCATCTTGAAGTTAATGGAATGTGATTGGTTCATAAAACTCATTCGCTTCTTTTGTGAACTCAAACTAACTACAGATAGTCCTCGACTTACAACCACCCAAAATTTCTGTTGCTAAATGAGACATTTGTTAAGTCAGTTTTGGCCTATTTTACAACCTTGCCACAATTGTTAAGTGAATCACTGCTGCTGTTAAATTAGTAACACGGTTGTTAAGTGAATTTGGATTCCCCATTGATTGCTTGTCAGAAGGTCACAAAAAGGGAATACTTATCCCTGGGACACTGCAACCATCATAAATATGGGTCAGTTGCCATGCATCTGGATTTTGATCACATGACCATGGGGATACTATAATGGTTGTAATGGGGAAAAACAGTCATAAGTCACTTTTTTTCAGTGACGTAGCTTCAAACTGTCACCAAACAAACTTGCAATTTGAGGACTACCTGCATTGTGGTTTATCAACTATTGTAGTTCATGACTTAGCATGATGAATAAATTAAAACATTGAAATAATTGGTGTGATACACTAAGCCATGGCATGTTGGGCTCAGTAAATGTCCCGGTCTGTAATATGAGAGTCCTTAAATTTGTACTTGGAGCTTCCTTTTAGTTGACTTCTATGATCTGCCGAGCCACATGTGAGAGAAACCCAGACGGGGATTACTTTATGTTTAACTCCCCATTTTGTTGTCCAGGGATAGAAAACAGGAGTAGTTACAAAATGGGGCTGCTATTCCAGCTGCAGCATCTCAGCATCTGCAACATACAAATTCTGCTGGCATTGAAAAAGTAAAAATACATATATATATATCTGATGGGGTGAACCAGGGAGTTCCAGCCCTTCCCTGCTCATGTAATGGCTCCAGTCCAATTCAGTCATTGCAGAGGAATGTTTTAACTGTCCAGCCTTCAGACAAAACCAAGAAGTGTTAGTCAGTCATCATAAAAGGTGATGTAATATTGGCCAACAGGCATGGTAACCGGCTAGACATTGTTGGATCATCTAGTATAACATTCATATAAGACTCTTATCAGTGATTTATGATATACCAGGCTTACAGTATCATGTAAATATATCCACCGTATTGTATTGTATTGTATTGTATTGTATTGTATTGTATTGTATTGTATTGATTGATTGATTTGATTTGATTTGATTTCTATAGCAGCCCATATCTAGTAATTCTAGATGGAAAACATCATATTATGCCATACAATGAAAAGAAAAGTAACAACTTTCAGTAAGAAGCTTTATAACTTGCATTATTTATAAACTGCACTCTATCAAAATAAAGTAAGAATCTTGGTGGTAATTTTGTTCAAAAGGTAAGACCAGGAAGCAATATGACTAATCTAGATGTCATTCTCTAGAAAAATGCCAAATATGCAGAAATATAACCCATTTTATTTTAGTGTCTTTTCCCCCTCATGAATCAAGTTTAGTTCTATCTACAACATTAAATCAGTTTTAATCTCAATACTCCACATCAGAGGTGGGTTCCTACTGGTTTGGACCGGTTCTACCGAGTAGGTAGTAAGCCGCTGGTGACATCACAGAGCCGGTTCTGCTCCGTGGG
>JANHFT010008302.1:32097-44815 GCA_032467955.1 Pseudoxenodon macrops | reverse complement strand
TCAGGCCCCGCCGGCTCCCTTTCCCCGCGACGGCGGAGGCGGCATGAAGCTGACGGACAACGTGCTGCGGAGCTTCCGCGTGGCCAAAGTCTTCCGCGAGAACTCGGACAAGATCAACTGCTTCGATTTCAGCCCTAATGGCGAGACCGTCATCTCCAGCAGCGACGACGACTCCATCGTCCTCTACGACTGCCAGGAGGGAAAGTGAGTGGCGGCTGAGAGGGGGACGGTGGTGGCGGTGGTGGTGCATGCGAGGAGCTTTTCGCGGGAAAAAGAGGCCTTTGTGGATTGGGGGAGGCGGGATATGGACCCGAAACAGAGAAGCGGCTTTTTCATCTTTTCATCCAAAGCCCAATCCACAAAGAGCGGCTCTTTTTGAGCTTTTAAACGGTTGGTGTGTGTGGGGGGGGCGGAAAGAGACGTTGCTTTTTTTAGGGTGGATGCTCAGGTGCATCTCTTGAGGCTTTGCGTTGCAAGGACGACGTCTGAAAGTAAGAAGAAAGCAAGGGACCATTTTTTTATCTCGCTCTGGAAAAAGATGTGCGATTAAGCCTAAATTAAACGTAACGCTTTTTCAACTCTGTTCCTGTTCCTCTAAACTGTGATTTTAGTCAGTCTAACCCAGAATGTATATTTTCTAAATCTATAAAAGGCACCTCCTGTTTAAAAAAAAAACCCTGTCGCAAACTGTCATCGTTATGAAGGTGCTGACGATCTCCTTTTAATTTTCAGTGGGTTGTATTGGTTTTTTCGGTTGTGTAGACTTGTAAATAAATAAAACGCTATGAAATATCAATGCGTCTCCTGTGGCAGCATCCCAAAAGCTCTCAAATCTAGGTCAATACTGTGCTCTTAAATTTCTCACCATTTCAAGAAGTGCTGTTTATTTTGTATTTGTTTGTAAACTGCCCAGAGTCATTTAGTAAAATGGGCAGTGTACACATTTGATCATCAAACCTAGGCTGTGTTGGACAGGTGAGGAACTTAGGTAACAGTTTGCAAGAATATTTGTGGGTTTAGTGTGAATACTTTGAGACACTATGCAATGATCTACCGGTATTTACCTTAGGGTTAATAGTGAAATATGAAGTGGGCTTTAACTATGAGAGATGCTTGGCGCTCTCTGAGCTTGGTTGTTTTCTTGCAGAAATGTCATTACCCAAAGTAGGTAACATCATCCATGCTAGTAAGGAATGGGGTTTGCTCTCAATTTATATTCTAGTGGCTTGCCCTGTCAGTGTTACTGGGAGTGATCTTGGTGATTCTTTGTTTGGGATGTTTATTGTTAGCTTGTTTGACAGTTCCTTGATTGGGGTATTGTTTACTTCTTGATCGCAGGGCTGATATCAATCTTGGTATTAATCTATGTTCATCTGGGTGTTGATTACTGGTGAGGTTGTGTTCTGGTCTTTATGTTTACTTTTTGACTTTGTCTCTTTTGAATGGCATGTAGATGTTGTTTATTTCTATGTGCCTGTTGATGGCCAATTTGTTGGAGAGCCAGGCTTCCAGGAACTCTCTTGCATCTCTGATTTGGGTTGGTCTAGGGTGGGTGTCGGCAACCCTCAGCTCTAGAGCTGCATACAGCTCTTTCGTCCCCCTGCTGTGGGTCCCTGATTGACTAAACCCACCACTGGCTGGCCTCGCCCTCCCCTCCCAGTCACTCCTCGCCTGCCCTGAGAAGGTAAGGGTGACAGCAGGGTATGGAAACTTGCTCCGTATTCCAGAGCGGGAGCAAAGCGCCCCTGTACTTGCTGGGTCTTGCAGGCACTTCTGGCCCTTTGTTGGTGTTGTGCGCACCTCAGTCGCTCAGGGAGACGCGCAACTTGGTCTCAGCCCTGAGACGCTGGCCTGACCTGGCTGCAACCGATGCTGCTGCTCTCGCCCCCACCATAACCTGCCCGCTGCTTTCACAGCACAGTTAAATTTTGCGTGCTTCACAATGGGGGAGATGGTCTCCTCATGGAGCCTATTACAATGTAGAGCATCGGCCGCAGCCAGGCTGGGGCAGTGTCTCGTGGCAGAGAGCTTCTCCGGTCAGGTGAGGAGTGACTGGGGGGGGAGGGCGAGGCCAGCCAGTAGGGGGTTCAGTCAAATAGGGAACAGCAGGGAGATGAAACAGCTTCATTTATCTGGGAACCTGAAACACACACACATGAGAGAGGGAGAGACCGAGAGGGGGGACAAACAGAGGGGGAGAAACAGAGGGGGAGAAAAGAGAGAGAAAGAGACTTGTTTCCCCACATCAGGAGCCACAAAACCTGGGGAGGCGTGACTGGAGGAGCCATGTGACTGGGTGAGAGTGAGTGACGAGTTGGCCCTGCCCATCCAGGTTATGTGGCTCCCGGTGTTTTCTGTGGGAAACTGGTCCAAATGACTCTTTTGAGTGTTTAAGGTTGCAGATCTCTGGTCTGGGATGATTACCGTTTCCCAGTTGAAACTGTGGGTAAGTCTGTTCATAGATTGTGGAATGATGGGAGTTCTCATCATGTCTTCTGACAGCTAATTGGTGTCCATGGATGCGTCCTGCTAGTCTTTTGGTATCCCAGTTTGGGTCAGGAAATGTCTGCAAGAAAACAGCCAAGCTCATAAACCACCAAGAACTCATTTCAACTCTGAGCTACAAATATTCTCCTTTATGACCTTAGCTAATTTAGTAATCACACCAGGCAATTACTTATTTGCTAAGTGACCATACTTTCACTACTGTGAGCAATAGAAATGAAATTGTAGCTGTAATTACTTCAAGAACTGCCCTGTATTTATTTTTCTGTATGACTGGGAACTCAATGATTTGGGGATCATTATTGCAAATGCAGTTTCATATTAATGGATTTTATTGAAGTGGATAGTGAAGTTGGAGATAGATATTGTCTGTTTTTTTATAATTAGGCAAACAGTTTACATTTGCTGTAAACTATCAGTGTTATTTTGTCCCAAATCCAAAACTTTATGTGTCAGCAAAGTATTTGACCTTCACGCTTGCCAGGCATTCTTCAATTTTTGAGCATGAGGCTGACCTTCTCAGTTCCTTAAGTAAGAATAAGCAAATTTAGCTCATTCTTATTTAGATAGGTACTGTATGTCTCAAGTAAATGTTATTGATAATTAATTTGAATGCAGTTTAATATATTAATATATTAAAAAGGAGACCCGTTGAATATCGGGGAAAATATCTAGAAATCTTTTGTTGGTTAACTTTCAAGTTTTCATGACCCTTTTATTAACTTAGATGGCTTAAAATCTAAAACAATGGGAGTGGTGGGATGTGATTGTTGTTTTTTCTGCACAAGCTTATATTAAATGGGGTTTTGGATAGCTTGCAAAGAAATGATGTGTTTTTCACCTTTCAGCCAAGAAAAATAGCTTTACTTCAGCTACTTTTCTGGTAACAGGAACAAATATTTCTTGCCAGGCACTAAGATCCACACAGTTCCTATCACTTTGACCTTTCAAAAAGCTTTAAAGAACTGGCTTTTCTCCCAAGCATTGGGATGGGGTAAGGCTGGAGCCCAGTGATTCTGACTGTTTATGTATTAGGGAGTGTTGTTTAGTGCACCAGGAAATGTTTTGTGGATGCTGGTTTTCATTGCTTCTTTTATCTTTGAATTGCTGTTGGAGTGAGTTGCCCACAGTTATTTCTGTTAGGACAAGCAAGCATATATGCCTCATAAATACATAAATATCATCTTAGAACTGAAACCTTGAGCAAACATAGTATCAATACTAACCACATTGTTATCCCTCTCCATTATCACTGTTAAAATTGCATCCTGTTTTATGTATTTATATTTCATATTTCTAAACTGCTCATCTCTCTCAAAGAGGGGTATTTTTCTGTGTGTCCGTCTAGGGTGCAATATAGCTTATAATTCAATAATAGTACTATCAATATGTTTAGAAATAAAATACAATTAGTCCTGGATTTTATTTCAAATTTAAAAGTTTAGTTAAATATTATCATTAACGTGACCAGCATTTTCCAAGTTAGACTGTTTCAAACAGTTTGTCATAGTTTCCTAAACATTTGAGTTAAAAAGAGGGGTGCTTCCAGCTCTTCTGCTAATTTGCTGAAAGATAATCATAAAAAACAACAGACTATTCTGTCATTTTTTGTCTGTAGCTCCTCCATACCTTGCAAGGTATTTCATTTAGACACAGTAGAAATATAATATAATGAAAATTCAGGTTGTCAACACACACACACACACACACTGCTTATAATTATTCTATCTTATTATGAGTTAATATTGTGTACAAGTAGTCCTTCACTTACAATCATTTGCTTAGTGATTAACTATTTGAAATTACAGTAGCCCTGAAAAAAGTGGCCATATTTCTCATTTTATACTATCACAGCATCCCCACTGTCACATGATCAAAATTCAGGCGCTTAGCAACTGGCATATATTTATGACAGCTGCACTGTCCTGAGGTCACCATTTGTAACCTTCCTAACCAGGTTCCAACAACAAAGTCAATGGGGGAAAAGTCAGATTCATTTAATGACCACATCTTTCACTTCACCAAACTGCACTGACAAAAAAAAACCCATAAATGGGGCAAACCTCATTTAACAACTGCCTTCATTAGCAATGGAAATTTGGGGTTCAATTATGATCATTAAGTCAAGGACTATATGTATGGCAAAACGGAATTTCTCTACAATATTTTTTTTCCCTTTGGCAGGCCCAAGAGAACACTTTATAGTAAAAAATATGGAGTTGATCTCATCAGATACACTCATGCTGCCAACACGGTTGTATACAGTTCCAATAAAATAGATGGTAAGTGAGAACTTCCTGATAGTTGTCTATGCGTATTGGATGTTTAATACTTTAATAAGTATTGAAGATTTGAGAAGACTGATTTTGACTGAAATTAATAGTGTATTCATTGAAGCTGTTAAATTGATAATGTAATGTTTCTTAAATTTAAATCCTAATTTTAAAGCACTGCTTTAGTTTCCTGATGAGCTTTGAGTGAGAAGTAAATCAGAATGAAGTGCAAGCATACAGTAGCAATTTAATATCAGTTAAAAAAAAGTTTCTCTATTCTTTGAACAATTAACAAAGTTTTTGTCAAGGAATAAATTGTATGTTTAACGGGACGGCTTTTATTGCTTTAACTTTTAAATAAGAGAAACAGGCTACTTCTCTTTCCCGCTTCCTCCGGATCATTACATGACAGTAAATTATATACTTTATTGGAATAGTGCATATCAGTAAAAATGCAAATCATTCTCCTTTATGAAATAAAATATCTTGTTAAACATATCAATCCCCATAGACCTTCCTATCCATTTAAGGAACAGTTTTTCACTTACTTTAATCCTTTCAAAGTTTCTTTTGCCTAATTCAGCAATTTCTTCATTTACTCTGGAGACCTTGTATGCCTTTCTTACCAACCATAAACAACACACAAATGTCATTATGGCCTAAAATCCTTTACATGTTCCTGTAAAGTCTGAAATCGCACAAAGTAAAAAATTTAACTTGAAAATCTCTGCATCTTGAAAATTTACAAGAATGTAAAGGGCCTCCTTTTCATACGTTTCCTCCTGATTCTTTGGTAACAACTAGTTTTCCATGTCTTTTGCTTTTTCTAATTCTTTGACAGACAGGAGTTTTTACTTTTAGTTTATTGCTATTCAACTAATAAAATATTTTTGGATTATTGTTGTTGTTATTATTATTATTATTGAACACATTTGTATCCTGCTACAATCATAAAACTGAGTGGCTTACAAAATACAGTGAGTTATAAAATAAAAATAGACCAATTGTACCCAAGCCTAATTCATAACTTCAGGGCCAAAAGACCCTCTGAGGAATTTTTTCCCCCCAGAAAGTGGACAATGTTGGAGATGGAAAAATATCTCTATAGAGGTCTTTCCAGAGGGCCAGTCCCATCATGGAAAAGCAAAGCTTTTGGGTTTCTTCCCCTGACTTACCCCAAATAGGAGACAAACAGCTGCTTCTGGCATGATTGAAAGTGCTGAGACCAACTCTAGTGAGAAAATGCAGTCCTGCAACTAGGTGTCAAGGGATAAATGGGTAAAAACCAGCACTTTCAATTGTACCTGGAAGCTAAGTAGAAACCAGGTAGAGACCTAAAAAAACAGGTATACTGTAAGTGGTCCACTCCTGTCGGCACTTGAGTCACTTTATTTTGCATCAGTTGAAGCTTCCAGATTATCTCCAAAGGCAGCCCTATGTAGGACACAATGCAGCAGTCTAATAAGGGTGGTAATGAGGTCCTGGGCTATTGTAATCAGGTCTTTCTGTGCAAATGTAAGGTCACAACTGCTGCACCAGCCAAAGATGGGCAAAGATCCTCTTGGCTGCAGCTTCCACCTGCGGATTAAACAAAAGAAAACAAATCCAGGAAGACTCTAAACTCATAGATCTCTTTCAGAGGCAATGCAACTCCACCCAGAGACAAAGAGAGAGTGTGGAGTCCTACAATGTAAATAGTATTGTGGCTCCAATTTGCTAGCATTTATTTAAGTCTGTTCTCTCTCATACAAACCTACACGACTTCCAGGCACTGGAACAGAACTTTAATAATGTCTCCAGACTGTCTCAGTATTGTGATGGCTGAAATTAGACGTCATTGGTGTGTTCTCATCTCGTGTCAGAAATGCAGGAATAGAAAAGGAAATTATTTAATGTTTTAAAAATTAAAAGTTTTAATAAAATATAGATTTATGCAGTTGTAGCCCAGTAACCAGGCCATGTTAATGACAGAGAAATTTCTGGCCAGCAAATCGGTCCCAGAGGGCACTGTAGAAGATGTATCATATCTAATGTATCACATTAGTAGTGAATGTGTATTGATGGTGCCATATGGCTATTGGATGGAGCATTTTAATGCATCTTTGTATGTAACCCATTATTGTGCTTAATCTGTTTGTATCACTTGTGAGACTGAGAAGCAAGATCCAATCTGGGTCGGTCCTGGGACTAGAGATTTTGTCTTCCGAGCTTTTGGACCTGTGCTGGAGCCCATCTTCAGAGAGTTTCTCTCTAGCTAGAGAGAAGTTTCCTGAAGATGGGCTCCAGCACAAGTTCGGAAGATTAAAACTCTGGTTCTGGTGACCGACCAAAATTGGATCTTGCAACATGTATATTTGCCTTCATTCACTGAGAATCAATTTCATATGCTGCAAGATGATACAGGTGGAACAATCCTGATCAAATTCTTTCTTTGCTTTCCAAATGCTTGGTGTTAAAAGAAGTATTTGAGAAGAGGACCGTTATGTTGTTGTGTTGTGTTATGTTATGTTAATGACTGTATTTAATACATAATAATGGAAATATTTTGGCCATTTTTCATATGAGAAAGCATACAAAGACATAGATAAATTAATGTTCTTTTTTCCTGCTAGAAATTAGTGTGTCTGCATTATACCTTGAATGTGAACCAAGTCTATTCATATCATCCTTTATGAAGAATTCTTGATTTTTTTAGCTTTTCTTCTGCTACTGCATATTGCCTGGTTCCAGGCTGAGGTAGTAGTTTGTACAGTTTGAGGGTCTATGATACCACCCGGTACAGGAGATAACTGTACAGGCCACTGCCTTGCCTGGGGCAGAGCTTTACGACTACAAGAAGATATTTGCTGCCCATGTTTGTTTGGTGCCAGGTAACAGTTGTTCTCTGGAAAGCACCAGTTTGTCTCAAGTGCTTGTATATATTGCCGGTTTCCTTGTAGCTCTTTTGTTTAGTGGAGAGTCGGCTCTTCAAACTTTTAGGTCTGATCTTGTTCATTCATGTTTCTCTGTAAAACTATGCCTTGGAATAAATGCTTGCTGATTCATCGGAAATTTCTGGAGCAGATAATTTCCACAAAATAGAAAAACTGCAGGAATATGAGCTTGCAGACATACATTGATATCATTTAGTTTATCTTTGAAGAAAGACAATTGGCTTATTATCCTGTAGGGAAAGTATACTTAATCTGTTGTACCAGCTGACTTACATATACTTTGAGACTTGATCACCTAGAGGTAAATAGTTTTTTTAAGAAAGTCCTATAATTTAGCAACCTTCCAATGCATTCAACCTGTATTTAACAATCATCTAAATTTAAATTAGTTAAATGTTGCAATAAAATATTACACATTATTCTTGATTTCATATTCATGGTTTATATATGATACTAAATTATTTCCTTTTACATTGTTTATCTGCTTTATAATATAAAGTATAATCAGTGTTTCATATACACATTTTTATAGCAATTACTGAGCTAGAGATGAATTCTGATTCTGTATCTGTGGATATAGAGTATATCTTTTTGAGCCCGATTCTTACAGAAGGTTACACTTCGTGACCATATTATTTATATCCACAATAGTTGGTTGGATTTACATATTTTGTTATGCCATGGTTTATTTTCACTGTGATTTTATATGTGTTTAGTTCATACAAAATACCAAACCATATACCTGAATTCGTACATAACACTAAATCTTTGTATGCATGGGTGAACTAGGAACTGTGGTTCATGGCTGAACGTGTGTGAATTTAAACACGATGGTTAATTCCATTATTAAAATGTGAGATGTGCAAGTTGGCTAATATTAACAAAAGTCTTATTCTAACAAGCAAACTGCATTAGAGAGTACTTTTATATAATGTTTGCCTTGTTGATGTTTCCATACAGATACTATCAGATACCTTTCTCTTCATGACAATAAATACATTAGATATTTTCCAGGACATAGCAAGAGGTAAGATGAGTACAGTATAGCTTATAATTTTATATTGCTTTGACTATAGGAAGAATTAAACACATAAGAGTCATTATAACTAATCCACAATAGATTTTGTTCTGTTTTTACTTTATGTTGCCTAAATTTTCACCTTTTTTCGAAAAATAAAATATATATGGCATATGATGCAGACTGCTTTGGATATATATATTTTTTCTCTTCATTTCAGAGTTGTTGCTTTATCTATGTCTCCAGTGGATGATACCTTTATATCTGGCTCACTTGATAAGACTATCAGACTTTGGGATCTTCGGTCACCAAATTGTCAGGTAAAGTCCACATGAAGTATGTTAATGTATTTCAAGGTTGTGTAGATTCTACAGGCTTTAATTCCAGTGTAGTAGTAGATATGAACAATACACACACACACACCTCAAGCCTAAGCCTGCTAAAAAGTGCACTTTCTTTTAGGTGATTCTTAAGAAAAGCAAACAGTTTCAAATAATAATAATAGTAATACAAAAATTTAAAGGATTCAAACCAAAATCAGTAACAATGTCCAAAGTAAAGTGTAACAAGTAACAATTAATGGCTGGAGGAAAAAGGGGGGTTCCAAAATATCAATTGAGCTATTCCTTTTAATTGTTTTTTCAAATTCCTTTGAATATGCAAATGTGTATTTATGCTTGTACTTTTGACTTTTTTAAATTACATAATAAAAAAGAAGCCTAAACATTTCAGTACATTTCTAGATCACATCCTTTTCAACAAAAAGCATGATTTCAGAAATGATTGTTTTGCATTTTTGTTAGAGATGCTATACTTTATTTAAATATATCACTGTATTTTGATAAAAAGCAGTTGCATGTATTAGCTCAGCCTAAGATTTACCTTAATCGCATGGGAGTTGACTTTTCAACAGTGAAAATGAACACTTAAGTGTTCTTTTTCAGCATTGAAAACACAAGCATGGCTCTAACTATTTTAGTGGTTTGGAGAATTAATATAGATCCACCATAGATGCTTCTAACAAATCATGGCTTTAATTAATCATTGTTATTATTTAAATTCGCACCCTGCCCAACTCACAATGACTCTGGGCAGCCCACAAGTGCAACTATTCAAAACAAAACAAAAAATACAGTGAGAGACAAGAATAAAAGGTGACAAGGATGACAAGCACCCAATAGAAATGAAAGTGACACAGACCTATACAACTCAAAAACTCAGGTGTACAGCACGGTCTTCAAATTCCTTTGAAACACCAATAGGTGGGATCAGTCAATCAGATTTTGGGGGGAAACTCATTCCAGAGGACATGTGCTGCAGCAAAGAAATGCTGCTTCCAGAATCCTAGTAGCTCATATTGCTTAATAGTCAAAGGAACTTGGAGATCGAATAAGCCAAGCAAATAACTATGGAAGACAGACAGTTCCTCAAGTAATTTGGCCCAACATCAGAAAGGGCTTTATAGGTAATGATCAATGCCTTGAAGCAAACGGGAAACTAGTGCAGCTCACAAAGGGGTGTATGTTACTTACAACATTTATATAGCTGCTCATCTTGTACTGAATTCTGAATGGAAATATATGTGTGTGTGTATGTATTCAAAATCTAGGGTCTGATGCATCCACAAGGAAAACCTGTATGCTCATTTGATCCAGAGGGACTGATTTTTGCAGCTGGGGTCAATTCTGAAATGGTGAAACTTTATGATCTTCGCTCATTTGATAAGGTAAGTAGTATGTAACATTTAAGTGCAAATTCCTCGTAAGATTTCTAAATATGGCATCTTTTCTGAGATGAAATTCCTAGGATCGTAGATTTAATATGAAGACATATAAAACATTAAACTCTAGGAACGAAGCATAAATAATTTTCAGGTATCCTTGGCAAGTTCTATGGCCTAAGAAAATGAAAATTCCTTCCCAAGTCAGACACAGTCTGCCTAATAAGGTATTCTTTGCAAAATGATCTGAACATCTGGAATAGTTTTGCTGCATGCCAACATCTGTCTTTCTTTTTTGAAGGGTCCATTTGCTACCTTTAATATGCAATATGACCGAACCTGTGAGTGGACTGGCCTGAAGTTCAGCAATGATGGAAAACTTGTTCTTATTTCAACTAATGGAGGGATCATACGACTCATTGATGCCTTTAAAGGAGCAGTTCTTCATACATTTACAGTGAGGGACATTTCTGTATCTCCACATACTTTGTTTTGGATGTTCTTTAGAATTAAAACAAGATTTATGAAATATTGAGCTAGCATTACAGTAGAAGACACTCTGTAACTGAAAATAAGGGTACTTAATTCATCAGATTATTTTTGCTGATCCCTTTTTATTAAGTGAAAACTTAATAGATTGATGGTGCATCCCTTATGTAAAACAAAGCCATTAAGCTGGAATATCTGAGAGTAACTTCTTAATTGAAAGAGATCTAGAATAAATAGATGGAAAGATAATTGATAAAGTAAAAGGCATTTATAAAATCACGCTTTAGATTATGTTTTAGCATCCTCCCATCCTCATACGCTTTTCAACCCATGGAGTTAATAAATTATTCTAAACTTCACAACCATTCATTTTAAATAGTTCAGAGATAGATGGTAACAATTTTTCAACTCTTCAGTTTTTATATTTTCCTGGGGGAAATTATAGATGGTGTGATTGTAATGCTATTCAGATTTTTTCCATCAATTAAGGCTTAATTTGAGAGGTAATTTGGCAAAGTAGTTAAGGCACTTAGCCTAGAAACCAATAGAATAAACTGTGAGTTTTCTAGGCCTCCCTTAGACATTAAAGCCAGCTGGATGACTTTGGGCCAGTCATTGTCTCTCTCATCCAGCCCACCTCACAGGACTGTTTTTTTGGGGGGAAATAGGAGACAAGAGTATTATGAATGTGTACTGCCCTCAATTGATCAATACAGGAAAATGGGCAATATAAAATGGTGGTGATGACCTACTGAGTGATGCCTTTTGCATTTTGTTATCAGCCATAACCTCTTACACAAATTTTCCATGGATACAGATCTTTCCAAGACTTATCCTAAATTTAGATTAGTGGGATAGTAATTGATTTTACTAAATGTGCTTGATATTGTACACCACCTTTCTGAGGGAGATGGACAGTTAAGAAATATTTCATGACTATTTTGTGCTAAGGCTGTTGAAGAATTAAATCTTCTAGAATAGGAGTGGATAACCTTATGATAGCATGGATGCGTGTAGTATTTTAAGGAAAAAAGTTTGGTTGTGAGCTCCATTATTGAATGGGCAGAGCATAGTTTTCTCCTTCACTGGTGGTAGGAATTTTCCTTGGAGTAAACCTTTTAAGAAAGCTTTCAGCAGACCTTTTTATCTGCTTTTCTCCTGAAATGGCAAGGACAATGGTTGAAAGTAGCTTTAGCTTTAACTTTTCTATTATATTTTATGGTCACAATCTCACTGTTTTTGTTATTGTTGTTCAGACGCTAAATTGTGTCCGACTCCATGGAACATAGTACGCTAGGCTTCCCTGTCCTTTACTGTCTCTCAGATTTATGTTCATCTTATTCTTTTTACAGGGATATAATAATAGCAAAGCTGTCACATTGGAAGCTTCCTTCACTCCAGATTCTCAGTTTATAATGATTGGTAAGAGAGTTATATTTCCTATGTATATATCAATGCAGCACCAATCAGGGGTGAAATCTAAAAATTTAGATGTGGCTTATTTTGTGGGCGTGGCTTGGGGATCAGGTGAGTGTGCTTTTACACTTTACACAGAACACAAAAAACTTTTACACAACACAACTGACTCAGACACCATGCAAAAGCAGCTGTACTGACTCACACAATGCAAAAGCACACAAAATGACAGCAGCAACAGATTTAACACATTTAAATATTATAACAGATTTACAGAGATGGCAAATGGGACCCTTGGAGGTCATCTAGCCCAACCCCACCCCAAGCTAACCAGAATTGCAAAAGCACACAAAATGGCCCTTGC
>JANHFT010008302.1:17362-31997 GCA_032467955.1 Pseudoxenodon macrops | reverse complement strand
CAGATTGAACAGGTTTAACAGATTTGGAGAGAACCGGTTCTATGATGTCACCAGCTGCTTGCAACCTACTCTATAGAGCCGGTGCGAACCAGTAGGATTTCACCCCTGGCACCAATTATATAAAATAATGTCAGGGTCACTTCCATAAAGCATCCAAGTGGTTTGTATCTTTTGGGGAGGATTTTTTTAATATGGTGCTTCATTTTTGCTACAATGTGTTATTTATTGCTTGAGTTGCTTGATGAATCAGTCCTGATTCTGTTGATTCTGGTTGAAACTGCAGGATCAGAGGATGGGAAAATTCATGTCTGGAATGGAGAGACTGGGATGAAGGTAGCAGTGCTTGATGGGAAACACACAGGACCCATTACCTGTTTGCAATTCAACCCCAAGTTTATGACATTTGCCAGTGCATGCTCAAATATGGTAAGGAAACATAATTTGATTCATATTTCTAAGCAAATCAAGTCCTTCTGGATTGAGGGGACCTTGGTGTTGTCTGAGCTTGGTTGTTTTCTTGCAGATGTTTCATTACCAAACATCTGCAAGAAAACAACCAAGCTCAGAGAGCACCAAGGACCCCTCCTTTTAGACTTGACCTACAAATATTCTCTTTTATTGGTACCTTCAGGAATGATTGTCCTTAAGTTAAAAAGATCAAGAGATTATTATCAATAATATATCTTTGTAATTCTTGTTAATTCTCTACATTATCTTGAAATTTTGAGACCATATTATTAATGATCTCACAAAATGGCTACCATGGAGAGCTTAACTATTTGTAAAAAAAAGGCTTCCAAATTAAAAACAATGCAACAAAAGATTCCAGAGCAGGTACGGTTATTTCCAAAATATCTTTTTACCAGGAAGCAATCAGATGTATTTGTTTTCCACTAGTCCGTACACTCTTTGGCATGAGGCATCTAGATAATAATCATCAGATATCTGAAATAATGCTGAAGAAGGAATGGGTTTATTCTATATTGCCCCAGAAGGAAGGACCAGAACCAAACAGGTTAAAACTAAAAGAAAGAACTGTGGGTAAGCTAAATGACAGGAAGGACTTTCTGATTGCACAACATGTTAGCCAATGGAACAGGCGAATACATAATATGGTGAGATCTCCTTTGCTCAATGTTTTCTGTACAAAGTTTGTCAGAGAACCTCTAGCAGACCTGCGCTGAACAAGAGTTGGAATAGATGGCATCTAATGTCATGTACAACCTTATTCCATGGGTTATAATGATATGGACAATGTTGAGATAGTAGTGGAAAAGTGTAGAAAACTCTCTAGTCAGCATCCATTTTTGGCAGCCCAGATATACTGCCCATATTCCACTTAATATCCCTAATCTTTTTTCTAGGCAGACAGGGACATTTTCAAATAAAGCCACTAGGCTGCAGTCATTTTTATTTTCTGAAAACTCCTGTTAGGCATATGTGCTGGTTGAAGTCCTTACTACAACTAGAACGTGGATCTGGAGAAGTGCAAAGTGGTGCTCGTGAGATATCATTCTGCTACTTTGTTTTACATACGTTACCAAAATGCTGTTTGTCCGATATTTAAAAAAGAAGCAATACTACAGCTCCATTTTTCTCACTGTCACAAATGAATGTGTTATTTCTGTAGGGAAGACACACATCCTGGGTCATGCACAGGTTAGACAATAGACAATTATTTCTGTATATTTGGATGAGACACTGGGTAGGCAGAAAAATATTTATTTTTCTAGTTAAATAAATATTTTTGAAGAGTGGTAAAACATACTCCAGATCATGACTATTCAGAGGCAGAGCCTTTCTCTGGTATTATTTAAAAGTGCTGGTATATGGAAGGGTATAATTTTAAGAATCCCATTGGCCTATGCCGGTAGAGTAATGTGGATTGGAATAGTTGAAATAGAAAATGTTTGGCACTCAGATTTATTTAAATAAACACCACACATTTTTATCCTACATGTATGCATTCCGATTTCTGTATTCTATCAAATTGGTATACTGAATTTGATTTTGTGGTTGATCTTCTCCCAACATTCTTATTTAATAAAAATGAAAATACTTTATTTTAAAGTATATTTGAGTTGTATTAATTGATCACTTACATTCAGAATGGAATAGTGGTGTTAATGATAAAGGTATCGTTACATTCTTCTAGCCTGTTTTTCCTCTGCCAAAAAGTTGCTTACACATATACATTTACGAATACTCAGCGTTACTGAACTAGTAGTGGCTGAAAAACGTGTAGGTGCATTGTTTTAATCTTGTAGTATCACAATAAATAAATCACATTGTAGTACCAGAAAAGTCAAGACTGTTAAAGACAGTCAGTGTCACCTGGGAACATATGAAAATTCTGACAAATTAAAAACTGTGTATCACAGTTTAGAAACTGAATTTCTAAAGGGCCATGAATGCTAGTTGCCCGCCGCTGTACACTCCTACAGCCTTGCCTGCAGGAAGTGCTAGCAACTTGGGTTACCTCTCTGATGCTACTTCCCTACTAGTGATGAAAAATATTGTCTCTGCACAGCCGCTGCATAATCATTTGGATAGCTGTTAAATAAAGGGCATAGGTGGCCATCACAACATAGTCAGGATTGCCTGCTGATGCAGTATGTTAGTTTTTGGCATTTTTTTAAGACAAACCTTCTTGAACATTATCTTCTGTTCTTTATTCAGGCCTTTTGGTTGCCAACTATAGATGACTAATCTGAATTCATCACTTCCAGTGGACAGTCTCCATACTGTATTGAAAGCAATGCAGTATTTATAAAGACAACAGTGAAAGTATTGGAATTGTGTCAGTTGGAGATGAATATTCCCACCCAGCACATTCTGCATGTATCTCCTTTTGTCAAGCTCTTTCCTGCATCTCCTACAAAGGATTTCTTCATGTGGCTCTACAGTTCCTGTTCTGAACATCAATTTCCAACATCAAATTGAAGCAGAACTATTACAGCTGAAATCAACTAGCAGCTTTGCTTCAGAGTACATTCGGAAAGAATTTTGCCAGTCCTTTGTAGCTGACTTTTAAACTCCCGGGATTTTGGACTTGGTTAAAAGTATACTTTCTAACATATTCTGTCCCGATTGAAATATCAGCAGTAACCATGCTGTGTACTCTTGTGCTATATAGATACCTTTGTGCCATACATACATACACACTTACATTTATACAGAGAGCGACAGATGAATATCAATTGCTAGGAGGGCATTGTTAAAGTTGTTTAGCCTTAAGTGCTCCAACAGGTTCTGAATCTTTAGGAAATCATACTGATCCTCTTTGTCATGGGCAGCTTCTGACATGAACAAATAACTGGGGTATTTGGGTAGAATGCCAAGCAATACAGAAGTCTCAGCTGGACTGGATGGAAATGCACTTGCTGTATCTCTTCCTTCAGTGTATCTTTGCAGTTTTTTATAAATAACAGGGAAGGGAAGGGGAATGTGAAAGGGTCACTATTGTTTTTTTACTAGCAGGTATTAAAAAATAGTAATATTGGACCAACACAGTATTCTGGAATGAGTGTTAGTGTACTTGTCTTTCTCAGAGCATTCCAAGTTTCTATTCTTTCAAGTACAAAATTACATTCCATTTTTCACAAAGCAAGTAGTACAACTCCTCCTTGCCTACACAGGAGATCTCCATTCATTAAGCACTGTGATATTCTGTACATGGAAATTAGCCTTTTTTATTAGTCGGTTGGATGAAATTGTATAATTACCAGCTGATCCCGTTTTTTATTTCTGCTGGTAATTATACAATTTCATCCAAGCCCGTTTTTATTCCCTGCAGTAGAATGAAGGGCCCTGTTTTAACTTTCTCTAAGCATCCTTTCCAAGGCAGCAGAAAATTTAAATTCATGTTCTTTTAACTTCCTAAGATTTTGATTTTATAATATTGATGCTGCATTTCCTATACACATTAATGGTGTATCAGCTACCATAATCTTCAGCACCTGATAACAATCTGTACACTTACGGTAAAAAAAACTGCATTTCATCGAGGAATAATTTCAATGCTTCATGCTCTAGTTTTCTTAATATTAAGATGCTGCTGTCTTTTCCATCCATCAGAACATTTGGATAATATCATCACCCTTCCTTGTACACTTTGTCCAGAAGTATCCATATTCTATGGAGATGTTTGCATTATTGATATTGTATTAAACCCTCCATGGAGTTGAGAGGCATGAGTCGGCCTGAGCAGTATAATCAGGGAAGTTTGTTTTGGTGAATAAAATAAGGGGAGGGGGACTCTTAGCTGACATTAAGCTGACTGTTGGGTTCGTATTTAAACTGGATTTTGTTTTTATGCTCAACAGTTTATATCCCACAGTAAGATTTTCCCCCCTGAGTCAGCTAGCATCTAATAATACAGATAACTACAGCTTAAGAAATTACTGTAGATATATCAATGTTCTACCTATTGGATTGTTCTTTGTGAAAGATTTTGCAGGCCAATGAGCGGCAATTTTGGGACACAGGGCAGGATTGTTGTTCGCAGTGCCCTTTGCGACTATTAATTGCACAATACACTAAATTATATGTTCTTTTTTATGGCCAGTTTTTACTAGATATCATTTAATCAACTTTTAGACCTGTTTGTAATTTTAGCATCATTTCTTCAGTAACGCAAATCGATAGAAACATATTTTTAAGAAATGAATACACTTTTGAATATACTGCCCTTGACCTAGAAATGGTTTTCTTTTAACTGAGTAAAAGTTAATTTTTTACCGGGAATTGATTGTGGGATCGGTTTTTTTTTTCCTTTAGAAATGTTATCATTTGCAATGTATTCTGATTTTTTACATTATGCATTCTAATAACATACTGCATTTTTACATTTGTATTTGCAGCTTAAATATTTTTTTATAAATATTTCCAGTCAAAAATAAATTACAGTATTAGGTATAAGACAGGATTGCTGTCCTGTATAAATTTGTTTTTTTTAATTCCTTTTTAATTTCATCTCTAAGCACATCCTTATGTCAAAATACATTGGTTGGCTATTTTATTATTATTTTAAATGCATAAATAAAATCTGAAGCAGCTCAATATAGTAAGATAAATATGTAATTGCATCCAACCCGTTTTCATATAATTGTAAACCATTTGGACATTGAAAATGCAGTGTCATATTTTGACTAGCTTATGTATTTCCTTCTGTCTTAAATGTTTTTGGATAAAATACCACTTTGGTTTTTTTAAAATGTCAATTTAGTATTAAGGGATTTAGCTAATATGCTGCCCAATTCCTCAAATATTCCCTGAAGTAAGTCTAGTGTAATTCTCTCTGCAGATTGCTGTAGTGATCCTCTCCTCCCTCTGCCCCTTTTCTGGTGGTTGCCATTGTAATCCAAAAGTGAAAGTGTCTCCATTGCAAGGGAGAAAGTAAAAGGAAAGCTTATCTCTTTTTTTCTATTTTATCCTCCAGTGCCTTTTCCAATTTGTTCAAAAGCACTTTTACAAAATAATCAAATATCTTAAATATTCTTACATTAGTTCCATGTTAAAAAAAACTTTTTTTCCCTTTTGTAATTCAGAACGATTGATTCACCAAGTCAAATTCTCTTATCTAGCTGCTCTAAAAATCTCTCTAGAACTGTAAATTAATTACATCCAAAAGTGGTTAAGAAAATATTGCATCATGGTTATGAGCTTGATTGAAATCCCTCCATTCCCAGCCACTGACTCATGGCCCAACTACAACAACCTTAGTTTCTGCAGTCTGTTCAGGAGGCGTAGCAATCCAGGGTGCAAGTTGGCAGTCTCACAATCCCTCCTTTATCCTGAAAGCCTGCTGATTAGGATTTCTCTGGCCGCCAATGTCTGCCGCAGCTCCTTCAAGGATATTTAGTCCATCATGAATTTCTCATAGCAAGAAGCATCAAGTCACCAAAATTGACTTTGTGCAAATGACCAAGTTAAGGGAATTGGAATAGCAAGTACAAATTATTGAATGTGTTTGTCAACGACGTGACTATAATTTCCAATGCAAAAGAACAAGAATGTGTCAGTCTTCAGGTTTAGCAGTTAATTTCACAAAGTCCACAATAATTGGCATTGATACATTCCATAAACAAAAATATTTCCTGTCTTGGGTCTTCCCCTTCAAATCTTAGGCAATTAGGAATTAGCATAATCAAATAATTGAAGCTATTCCATGATGATTATAGCCCTGTTTGGAGTTTTAAAAGAAGTCAAGATTTATGTAAACATTGAGTTGTACAGCAGCAGTAAAGTTGTGGCGCCCAAAATTGATTTCAAACCCTCTTTTAAAAATGTTGACAAAATTCTAATTGGCAGAAACAAGCTTTATTCTGTTTTAAATCAACATAATACCATAAAAATATGCCACAAAAAATGGGACATCTCTTAAAAATATAGTAAACAGCCCAGCTGGCATGAACCATGCCTTGAATTCCAGCAAACAATGGTCTGAAATATACAATGCTCAATTCTGGAATAAGTCTCTCTTTTCTCCCCAATAGATTGAATTAAGAATTTCAATAACTATGCAAATAATATGCTGGATTTGGAGGATGAATTTATTTCAAAATTTATTGTACACATTTCAGTTCTAACTCTGTTGAGCGCCAGTTTAGTCTAGTGGTTAAGGCACCAGGCTAGAGAAAGCAGGAGACCATGAATTCAAATCCCTCCATTGCCATAGATGGGTCACCTGGATGCAGTCACTCACTCTCAGCTCACCTCACCTCATAGAGTTGCTGTTGTGGGGAAAATGGGAGGAAGATGTGTTGGATGTTCGCTGCCTCAAGTTATTTGTAAACAAAATTATAAAGATGGGTTACAAAGAAACAGTTGAAATATATCATGGCAAGTCTGCCACAGGACTAAAAGAACCCTGGAACTTAAAAGAGAAAAGGGAATAATTGGGTTTTTAGTTATTTACAATTAAATATTAAAATTAAAGATATTTGCCAATCTCTATGGCAGCATCAAGGATTTTTATCAGTATTAATAAAGGAATTATACCTTAAACTTCTACATCAGTGGCATCCAGCTCCTATATAACTTATCAACATTCTGTGAAATGCTGGTGAAGCTGACAATCAAAGGGAACATTCTTTCATCTTTGGTAGGAATGCAATAAAGTATTAGAATTTTGGAAGAATGTGTTTAAAGAAATATGTAACTAAACAAAAGATTCAATTGCTATGCATATTTGATGGCCAGATTAAGAAACCACAGAGTAAAATCCATTACATTTTTGCCAATAGCAGCTGAATTGGTTAGCTAAACAATGGGAATACCTGGAAAATATTTAAATGGAGAGCTGAAAAGATAATATCTGGTCTCTATCTTTATTTGAAAAAGTATCTGGTAAAATCGTTTCTGTGACAAGCCAAAGTAATGAAACATTTTATAATGAATCGTGGAATGTCACTACATGAGACAATCATTCTGGAAATAGCTTATATCAACACTATGGGTATATTAAAATGTAGCAGTACTGTGTAATATTTTAAAACTGCACTTAAAGCTAATAAAAAATAATTTTGAAATCTTGCTATTTCAAATAAATGAGACAAATTCTACTGGCACGTATTTTATTGAAAATAAAGTTGTTTTAAGATATTAAATACATATATTCTTTTATGTTTGATATCAAATCCATGCTTATACTATTACAATTTAATATGCAGGAAAGTTTTATATATAAATACACACATAAAATATGAAGATAACCTGAACTACAATAAAAATCATTTTGAAAAGCCTAAATCAACGTGTTGTCTTGACAGATTCAGCCTGAAGTCATACAATGACGGTAGTAACATTTTCATAGGATGATATTCCTTAATTTCCTGTAGTTCAAATTTTTGAGCAACTTTAAGACAGATCTTTGCTAATGGCTTTGTGTAGCAATATGTTTTGTATTGCTGAGAAAGCTGGATATTGCATAAAATTTTAGGCCGCAATACAAAAATTGTCTCTTACAAAATAGATGTTAAATTCATATTAAATTCTTCATTTTAATAAAAACATTACCGTATATGGTATTACTAAGCACATGCTAACCCTTCCATATTTAGATAATGAATAGAGAAAGCGAAAACTTATTTTCTTAAATACTAAATTAGCATTTATGATAAGTTAGAAACTTGTAAAACCAAGGAAAACACGAGATTAGTGTGAAACAAAGTCAATGACTTTTTCTGAGCTAGATAGTATCACCACCAGATGGATTCATAACTGTTGGTTGGCTGACCAACCACACCCAATTAACGGAATTTAACGGAACCTCAAGGCTCTGTCTTAGGCCCAGTACTTTTCAATATCTTCATCAATGATTCAGATGAGGGGATAGATTTGCAGATGACACCATGCTAGCATGAATAGCCAACCCTCCAGAAGATGGGCTCAAGATACAGAAGGATCTTGACATCCTATCTGTAGTAATGAAATTCATTGTTGAGAAAAGTAAGGTTCTACACTTAGGCAAGAAAAACTAAATGCCCATGTATAGAATAGATGGTACCTGGCTCAATAGTAGTAACTGCAAGAGGGATCTTGGAGTCACTTAAATATGAGCCAGCAGTGTGCTACAACTGCCAAAAAAGCCAACGCAGTCCTAGGCTGCATTAGCAGAAGGATAGAATCAAGACCACATGAGTGCTAGTAGCACTTTATAATGCCTTGGTAAGAGCACACCTGGAGTCTTGCATCCAGTTACAAATAAGATATTGAGACTCTAGAAAGAGTGCAGAGAAGAACAACAAAGATGATTAGATCCAGAGGCAAAAACATGAAGAGCAGCTGCAGGAATTGGGTATGTCTAGTTTAATGAAAAGAAAGACAAGTGGTGACATGGTAGCAGTGTTCCGATATCTCGGGCTGCCACAAAGAAGAGGGAGTCAACCTATTCTCCAAGCACCTGAAGACAGGACAATAACCAATGGATGGAAACTTATCGAGAACCAACCTAGAAGGAAGGAGAAATTTCCTGACAGAACAATCAGTGGAACAACTTGCCTTCAGATGTTGTGGGTGCTACAACACTGGAGGTTTTTAAGAAGAGATTGGACAACCATTTGTCTGGATTTCCTGCTTGAGCTGAGGGTTGGACTAGAAGGTCTCCAAATTCCCTTCCAATTCTGTTATTCTGCTTTCAAAGTCTGAATTTGCATTTTTCAGCAACTATGTTTTGATACAGTTCCATTACCATCTGAAGAGCAGCTGTGCCTCCTTTATCAGCAGACGGTTTAGCATTCATTCTTGTTATACAGTGGAATTGCAAATACAGAAATGTCATCATAAGAAGCAGGCTCTTTACTGTCCTTGATCCAGTAATAGCCATTCTCCTTCCCTCTTGCTTTCTGCACAAGCAGTTTAGCCAATTCTGAAAACCTGTGAAAATAATACTGGGTTTTATGCAGTGCAGTTATAAATAACCCTAAAGAAACAGCTAAAAAAGAAATGACATAATGTATATGAATGGTATAAATATTGTACAATATGTTCTACGAACTAACCATTTTGACTGAAATTCAGAAAACTAATTTATATCAGGCTTGAGACAAAAACATTCTAAATGCTGTGACTGACTTTTCTTAGCAGACTTTCTATTTCTCTTGGAACAGCAAGTGAAAGTGAAACTACAGCTATTTTCAAGGGCCTTAAGTTTAGAGAGCTTTGTCTTTCGCAAAGATAGGGCAGCAGGCTGCGAATTATCCAAGTGTTCCAGAAATGTTTTTTAAGCTCTACTCTATATTTAGATACAAAAATTGTCCTAATTAGTTGAGCTTTAATGTGTGTTCTTTGTGCATGTGCTTGCTGATAAATTTTCAGGTTGTCTTACCAATGGAAAAATATATATAATTTGCTAAACACAGTTGTCTGACAGGCTTCCAATACAAAAATATGCATCGTACTTATGCATTGTGATTGCTTAACCTAAACATCTGAAAATACATTTTTGCTGTTATATTATTGATGAATTGTGCTAAGCTGTATTGTACTTTACCAATAAGGACTGAAAATAATGTGTAACCATGTTTATATTTTGCTGCAGAAATTTATAATAATTCAATTCTCATGTCTAACTTTTTATTCTAGAATGAGAAGTAGATAGTGGTCATCATAGATAGACTGTCACCTTATGTCATTTATGAACCTAGATTTAAAAATGAATTGGCAGAGTGTTCTGAGTCTCACGTTCCCATTTGTGGCTCTTCTATTGGATCATATATAATAGGGGTGCCAAACTGGATCAGTATTGTAGTTCTCTTCAGGCCGGCGGGGGAGAGAAGGGAGGAGACAGGACGGATCCCTCCTGTAGCATTTTGCTGGCCAAAATGCAATGCTGAGTGGGGGAGGCAAGTGCAACCCCTGCGCACATTTCGGCCTCCACAGCACTCTGCCAGCCAAAAACAGGCCTCACAGGGGCCTCCTGAGGCCTCCACGCGAGCCATTTTTGGTCGGCAGAGTGCTGCTGGAAGCCGGGGAGGCCGAAAACAGGCTGCATGGGGGCTCCGTGTGGGCCATTTTGGCCAGCAGAGGTACCATAGGCCAGTCCTTTGATATTTCCAGACCGGCCCCATGGGCCAGATTTAAGCACCCCAAGGGCCGAATTCAGCCCGCAGGCTTTGAGTTTGACATCCTTGATATATAACTTATAACTTTCTGAAAGAACATTTCAAGCGGGACAATTGTATTCCAAGCTTGACATTATATTTTTCATTTCATGTGTTACTCCATTATGAGTAAAGTTACTTTCAAGCTAATTTATTTTAGCAGCAAAGAAGGGCAAAATATTGTTTAAACCTGATCTAGTTAAAATAACAAAACAAAACAAAAAAACACCCAGCACTTTTACTAATTCTTTTTTCTCATCTTTATAAAAATTAGTTTAGGGATAAAAAAAATTAGAAAATCTATTTATTAGGAGATGGATTAAACTTTATTTCCCAACATCCTAGCCAATCTAGGGGGTATTTAGTTCAGGTGGTGTTTTTTTTAATCTCTAAAAGTCTCAGGCAAAATGAATGCTATGCCCTCTTCCAATATAATGGATACTGATAAAGGATCAGAATTATAATTATATAATTATAATATAACAGATTGACTAACATGTTTCACTTCTTATATTTTTAAAACCAGTATTTTTGCCAAATATTTTTATTGCCTTAGATTTCTTAAGGATTCCTTTAAAATGTGTACTGTTAATGTTAAAAAATATGTAGGAGTGCCATCAGATTGAACACAGTTCACACAATATACATTATAGTTAACTATCAGTCAGAAAATGGAAGTTCCATTGAGAGAATAACCTTGATATTCCCATAATTTTTACAACCTCTAACTGTACCTGTAAGAATCTGTTCTATTGTTCTGAAGAAAATTTCTGACAATTTGGGCTACATCTTCATTGGACAAAACATCCCAAAGACCATCTGTTGCCATGATGAGGACATCATCTTCATTAACATTTTCTGACGTTAAGTCAAATACTTCCACCTAGTCAGAAATAATGAAATGGATAAAAACATTTTCAGTTGAGATTCCTAAATGTTTCGGTGCTAAAATTTTATAAACCTATGCACTGAAAAGCTGTACCCTAAATACAATCCATTCAATATATTTTTCTGTTTTACAAGCCCTGAAGATTGCACTACCAAAATATAAATCAAAATTTGAAGGTGTAATTTGTAATCAATTTTTAAAGGGGAAAAAAAATTCTACATTTTGTATAGGTTTGCAATTATGTGATACTACAGCGCAAATCCCTGGCAGTACTTAGTCATTGTGGCGTATTGTATGTCACTGAATTAAAAAATGCATTTTCTGGGACCAAGAATCTTGGTTCTATGTTTAGGAAGACTTATCTAAAGTTACCTTAATTACATTGCTTAATTAGTTGAATTCCCACTTTCAAGGATCCTCCTGCAGGATACATGAGCTGGGTATGTACAATACTTTTATCTAAAACATTGTATCTACTTATGTGAGTAAATCATGCCCTTACAGCTTTAGGTGTGTAACAAATCTCTATGAAGGCATTTGAGTTGATTAAAATATAGGAACACTTGTAAGGAATTGGGTATGTACATCAACAGTTTTGCCCTCAACATCTTATATGCCACTTCATTTCTCAAATCTTCATGTTAAGGTGAAAAATCTGCAACTGGGTTCTACTTGAAAATCAGAAGAACTCTTCCTGTGATTTTGGACCTCATTATCCTGAGACTTCTCATATTTAATTTAACTAATGCGAAAGATTGTGACAGACTTCCCTACAGTATTCAATCCAGGAAGCTCTTGGCAATGCTATCTATTTTCTTATGTAAATATAAACACCCACACAGCACTTACATATACAGCCTATCCAGAAATAACACTTGTAACACTGTTGTAGTTTCTTTGAAATAAAGCCACTGTTCTAAAAGGATGAGTAGGCTGAATATAGAGAAGGGGAAGTATTTAAAATACAGGCTGCTACTATCAATGTAACATAATACTTTTTCTTACCTTAGGGATGCAGGAGAGGAAAGGCTTAATTTCAATATTTGTTTCAATTACTTTTAACTGATGATCTCCCAGGCCTCGAGATACAGCCAGGGTGCCTAGTAAACGAGCCTGAAAGAGATGAGAATAGATTCCAGGCTAAAGTTGTAACCACTTTTTTTTAAAGTTTTTTTTCTGATTTGTTCAGGGATGATATTTGGAATGCTGACATTAACCCAAATCTCTTTTAAAGAAAGACCTTATCTCCAGCAGCTGCCCCTCCTCCGGGGCGCTGATCAGGGTCCTGAGCCCCAGCGCCGATCCAAGCCAGGCGGCGTAAATATTCAGGGAAGATGGAAGAGGAGAAGAGGCCCACGGGGGGAGTGAGAGGTGATGAATCGCCGGTTCATGTCGAGACCACCTATTCATCTTCTCAAGCCGTGGCAGAAGTGGAGGAGGCTAAGGAGAAAGAGCTCCGGCTGGGGGCAAGACACAAGCAGTCTTCCCCCGAATGCACCTCACTTCCAGGCTCAGCTCCATTTGACGAGGCCATGGGATTCCAAAACCCCACAGAGATGTTGTTGGAGCCATATACGGGGGCGAGGATAGCCTCGACCCATGAGTGGAGACGACCGAAGCAGCAGCCAGCCGGGCACTCCGAGGATGCAGGATCCTAGCCCCTGTTACACAGCCAGTCGCTCGCTGGGCTACAAGAGCAGTTCAACCAAATGAATGAGAGTTGGCCCATCCCTGGCCCCAGTTCCAGAGGCCCAAGGTGGATGCTAGTGCAGCCTACATTTGCTTTCCCTGGGTAGGACCCCACAGCCACTTGGAGTGGGGACTCCACCTCCCACACTGTGAGGAGTGGATCAGACCAGGTCCCTTCTGCAAGGCCTGGCCCAGCCGTGGATCAATTCCACCTGGGGTCGCAACCAGCCCAACCACCATGGGGATGGCCCACGCCTGACTACTAGCCTGGGGCCTGGAAAATCCTGGCCCCTAACCTGCCACCGGTAATCAACACCCCGGCGTCAAGCACAGCACCCCTGGGTGGGCATACTTCCCAGGCCATAGGTGGCCCCAATGCCTCTGGACGTCTGGGCCCCTCCAACCAATGGGCCCGATGCTGCAGATGGGGATGGCACAGCCCCCCACAGGAGCTTCACCAGCTATCCTGGTCCTGCCATCCCCACAGGGGCAACCACACATGGCCGTGGTTCAACAGCTCCCCATCCAGCAACCGGCTGATGGAGGAGTGCAGCACAGGGGCTTACAAGCACCAGCAGAGGGACAGCACGGCCACCGAGCGCCTGACTCCTTGGCCCCGGTTCCAATCCCACAATTGAGGGCCCAAGTCGCCAGGAGGGCCCCTGCAAACCACCAGAAGCTAGCCGCTTTGCCCACCAAGTCTAGGGCGCTTCTCAATCGGATGAGCAGGAGTGTCTCGCCAGACAAAGAGGCCCCACCGGGCAAGGAGGAAGGAGTCAGCAGCGGTGAAGACCCAATGGTGAGTGCACCCATCCGCCCTTTCTCCCTCAAAGCCAAACTATTCATTCCCGAGACGGAGTTAGAGGGGGAAGTAGACGCGATTGTGGACATGGGCTGCACGAAGTGCTTAATCAGCATGGCCATCGTACAGCAGCTTGGCATACATGAGGCCTTTAGCCCGTCCCATCCGGTTCGAGCAGATCGATGGGAACATAATCGGGGTGGCCCAGCCACACTGGACACTGATTTGGTGGAACTGTGCATCAGCCGCCACCATGAGCTCATTAGATTCATTGTATCCCCAAAGATGCGCGAAACCATAATCTTAGGGTTTGCCTGGCTGGACAAATGGACGCCGTCATAAGATGGGAGGACAGCTTCAGAAAAATAACCCTGGCCGTCGGCCCGCTGCCACTCTGACAGCTAACAGTTAAATCGGGAGGTGTCATCCCTCCCAAGGCCAGCCAACCTGAGCCCGCAGGCCCCGCAATGGATGCTGCGCCGCCGGGAACCCAGCAGATTCTGAGAGAATATTGGAACTTAGAAGGGGTTTTCAGCAAGGAAGACTGCAACTATCTCCCCCCACACCGACCCATCGACTGCGCAATTGAGTTTGTGCCAGGGGCGAAGCTACCGAAACCAAAGATGTACTCCATGACACCTAAAGAAATGC
>JANHFT010008302.1:0-17262 GCA_032467955.1 Pseudoxenodon macrops | reverse complement strand
AGGACCATTGCACAGCAGAGGTGGGTTGCTGCCGGTTCGGTTCTATAGAACCGTTAGCGGAGATTTGCCTCTGCTCGGCAAACCGGCAGCGACGGCCAGCTGACGACGCCCCTGAGCCAGTTCTCTGGGAGGAAATTGGTCCTCCCGGTGGAAATTGGCTCGAAAATAACCCTCTGTGCATGTGCAAAGCCACCTGCGCACGCACAAAGCCTCCTGCGCATGCGCAGGGTTATTTTCGAGGCAATACCCAGATGTGATGGAAATGCACATTTGAGAGCAGCGAGCGCGCATGCGCAAAACGCGCACTTCCGTTGCAACCAGAACTGGTAGGAAAGGAAAGTAGAACCTACCCCTAATGCACAAGGATTCAAGATCATATTGACAGCATCAGTTGTTGATCAATTTGCTCAGTAAAGAAACTGCAAGGGGGGGGGTCTAACAGCAGATCCATGATGACTTTCAAAGCACTAACCTCTCAAAGGTCTTCATGACTATAGATGTCAGATGGCTTGTAGTCATTCAGCTCCCTGATGCAGAGTTTGTTAGGAACTGGGATGATGATAGAAGGGACAAAACACATCTCCAGTGATTGATTAAGCTTTCAAGCAAGAAGGAGTCACTCTGTCTGGGTCTGGTGCTTTTCCGATCTTTTGTCTAGGACAGGGGTCGGCAACCTTAAACACTCAAAGAGCCACTTGGGGCCGTTTCCCATAGAAAACAAAACAGTTGCAGCCACCTGGGTGGGTGTGGCCAACTTGATGTCATTCACTCTCACCCAGTCACATGACCACCCCAGCCGTGCCTCCCCAGGTTTTCTATGGGAAAATAGGTAACTTCCTTCCTTTCTGTCTCTCTCTCTCCCTCCCTCAGTCCCTCTCATCTCTTTCTCTCTCTATCTCCCTCTCTGTATCTGTCTCTGTCTCATCTCTTTCTTTTTCTCTGTCTCCCTCCCTCTTATCTTTCTCTTATCTGTCTTTCTTTTTCTCTCTATCTTCCTCTCATCCCTCTCTCTGTCTGTCTCTTTCTCTCTCTCTTCATTCCTCTGTGCCTGTCTCACTGTCGGAAAGTCAGAATGTTGCAGAGCACAACATGGAGGAGCTTCCCTCACCCACCTCTCATGTGCACCCTCCTGGCCCCACCGTATCTGTCAGGGGGGTGGGAGAGGGGGAAGGAGGAGAGAAGCCTCTACCATACATTGCTCCACCAGCCCGGCTTTCCAAAAGAAAGAAAAAACAACAACTGACCAGCCCCAAAGATAGCACGCAGGGCTGCAGGGCTTTTCGACAGTGAGAACAGGCACAGAGAGACAGACAGACAGACAGACATAGAGAGACACTAATTCCCAATGACCCAGTGAAGACTAGGCTGAAACCAGAATGAACTGATTGATAGGCCATCCAACAAATGGGTCATGCCCTAGTTCCGGGTTATGCGGGATTGATGTGTCCCCTCAGGACTTCTCAGATGGAGAGGAATAGGGAATTGTCCCTAGATGGCGAAGAGGAATAACAACCAGATCTTACATCTACCAAATTTTTCTAGGAAATAAAATAAAATTTCTACAACCGCAAGTCTCTAGGCCTGAAAGAACCCGTCACCTATTCTCTTGGTCAGAGGTATTTCCTCAGTTACTAACTGTAAGTTTCCTGTTTCCCAAAATAGTTCCAAAGATGCTTTTTCAAGGGACAACTGGACTTACTTTCTTTTTTTTCTTTTTTTTAAATAAAAACCAGAAAGTCCAGTTGCCTCTTGAAAAAGCACCTTTGGGATAACCATGACCTGGATGACTAAGAATCCCCTTAGACGTTTCCCAAGATACTTAATAATTTCACTCAATTATGTGTATAAAGCTCAAGATAGTGAAGGTGTCAAACCTCTTTCCTCAGCCAGTGTTAGGTCATCTCGCGGCCTCTCCCCCCAGTGTGCATTCTCTTACCTTGAACTCTTTGTTAACATAGTTGAAGCATCAATCACCCAGAGGACGATTGATCTGGCTACAACCAGATTTACCTCATAAATGCTAGCCTGTCTAGCTTTGTGTTCCAGGTAAAAGCATGGAAGACAACACGGCCAAAATTTGTTCCTCATACTGAGCACATTCAAGAATGACAAATTATTTGGAAAAGGCCTGAGATTAAGACCAAAAAAGGGAAAGAATGGAAAAGGGAAGGCAACAGGACATGATAATGAATTTGATTTTCCAATGGGACCCCAAAATAATCTGCCCATATCCCAAAAGTCATCTAGAGAAGACTACAAGAATAGAACAAAAGAATTCACAGTTGCACTACAATCCAAACTATGAAAGTGAGGCCTGACAGATATCATACCTGTTTCCCATGTCCATGAATCAGAGGGTATTTGAGATCCTCTTTCATTACTGTCTTATATCCCCTGAAACAAACCAGACAAGTGAGTCTTAATTTTATCTGTCCTTACACTGCAGTGTCTACAAGTTAACATGGATGTTTAAACCATCAATTCTTATTGGGCACTTAATTCTGTGTTGAAATCAAAGGCCTCATCTCAGAGGATTTATAGAACACCCTATAGAGCAAAATTGTATCCTTTTCTCTAAATGATTGAGAAACTCCATTTGCAAAGAGCTCAACATCTGAATGACACCATACATGAACACACTGTATGAAATGCATTAGGAGCAGCAGTTCTAAAGCAATTTCAGTCAAGTGCCTATAGAAGTCCACTTCAACAAATGTCAAGTTATTTTTTATTAGCAAAACTTATTTCATTCTCCCCCATCATTTACTGTTTACCATTATTAGCACTAAATATAAGAAATTTGGCTCAGAGGACTCCTAATTTTCATTTCCACTTTTAAGAAAAGAAAGTAACAATTAAAGATCATTGGAACACTGCATGTTTATCAGTATATAGAAAGAAACAAAAAGTTCCCTTTACGTTTTACAAACATTCCCTCCTTCTATAGACCAGAATCCATTCTAGCTTCTATATTTTTGCTATGCAAAGAAAACAAGATGGCTGTATGCAAACTGGCCACTGCCAGTTTTCTTAGCCTAAGTTTTTTAATTTGGAACAAGGATTACAAACATGAGGAGAGGAAAGAACAAAAGTAGGTAGGACAAATGGATGCAAACCATAACCAAGAGGAGGTTGTTAAGAAGCATCCGAAGGAGAAAAGGAAGGAAAAACTGCTTATACAAAATAGAAAGACTTAAAAGATTATTCATACAAAGCAACTGAAATCAGCCCATTCAAGAAACTCACCAGCCTTCCATTGAGTAATCTCGGTAGAGGACCTTCTGGCCTACATCATCTCCTTTCAATCTCCTTGGAAACTCAAACCGTGTGAACTCATCTGCTAGGAGCTTTGGGTAGATGAAAGCCTGGGGGGTGAAATGAAAATGGGGAACAATATTATTCTCAGAATACAATGAGCCTTAAGAAGTAGAAGCTGAAGATAAGAACTGACCCTTATATTTACAGATTTTAGGGAAGTCACTCAACTTTCTCCATGAGGATTTTTTTTACATGTACTTCTCCTCATGGAAAAAAATAAAAGGTTTGGATTTCTTCACTGGGCAAACAACTTGTTTTTCTAAGGGATAAGAACATCAATCTAAGGTACTCTTTGTCTAGTTATATGCAACTGGTAGAAATCTGCAGCCAGCATGGCAGATGGGCTAAAAATGTAGAGAGCTGAAATTATCTGAAAGGTATCGAACTGAGGAAGGCTGTATTAAGCACAGCTCAGTGTAATACTGAAAATATTACAGAATAGATACAACCTGCAGTGTTCAGAAAGATCATAACATTTCTTTACTCCAGACCATTCTGGGAACAAGCATTCTTGAGCTTACCAGACACAAATAAAATGTTTTGACTCTAAAAAAAAATTATTAGAAAAAGATTACTCTTACCAGGTGCTGGATTCTCTTCCTGTCTGTCTCAGGGGTAAATTCAGTACTTAAGGGAACGATGCTCCGTTTTCGAACAAGAAGTACCCTGAAAAACAGTATTTTTTTCTTTCAAGGAGAGGAGTTTTGCCATTTTTAATGGTTGTCTCCCATTTCATGTTTAAGATGGAAAAATAATTACATGCCAAGGGAAGATTCTTTTTTGGTTAGTCCAAGAGCTCAATTGCTTCAATTTAAGCCCATTTTCTTTTGTATAAGGCATCTTACTCTGTAGCTCACAACTGAAACATCCATTTTCAATAATTTAGCAGCAGCTGGGAATGGATTTTCGGGAGAAAACCAACATGAAGCCATCTTTCTTGTGCATCCAACCTGGAAAAATACCTTCTGGTAGGGTTTTGAAAGATTGTGTTTGCTCCACATACCACATTCCTACTCCAAATCCGGGACATATGAAGCTGCATTGTTTTAAAAAATACCTACTTTAACTACCCTTTTTTTAGAAGGAAAGAAGGGGAAAAAAGAAGGAAGGTTAGAAGGAAAAAAACCTCTGACATAGTAATTTTAATGGCTTTTGCTTTGCATGTGTATGTGTTGTTATTCTTTGAAAATACTCAATTTTAGGCTTAATGAAATGTAGATATTTAGATTACTGTAGACATTTATTTAGCTAAAATAAAATGCTAAATGTCTTCCATATCCATATTAAACCAACATGTTGGATCTTATCCAATGGTGTTCTGGGGTTTTGAACTCACCTGCTATCACCTGCATTTGCCACATAGAGCCTTCCCTGCAGATAAAGAGCAATCACTGCAGTGCAGCCTGCCGATTGGCTGCTTGCTTTCATCTCTTGACCTATCATTTTATCCTGTTGGTAAAAACAATATTTAATGATGTAAGACAGATATCAGATTTCCCAGCACTGAAGCCGAATTTCATCACCATTGTTCCACACTGGTGGTGGATGAAAACAGGTAATTGCCAGTCTATGAAGTATGCTTAATTATAAATAAACTGTAAGTAGAAATGTTTATTATATTATTGTGCACATGATACATATTCCTTATTGGTGTAAGAATTGACACAATATAGAACAAACAAGAACCCAGAAAAGATTTAGGCCAAAGATAGACAACCGAAAAGTATTCACAATTCCTTACCATCGGCCATACTGGCTTGATGGTTGGGAACTGAAATACAAACCACCAGGGAAACAGTTTGTTTTATCCTGACCTAGCAGCTGTCTTGCCAGAATTGGAAACAGTAAAATTAACTCCATCAGCCATCTACAAAACATGACTGATACAAACTGCAACGACACAAACAAACTGCATTCTCTCGTAGCTATGTCCTAAAGTTGGTTGCAAATATGTTTATGTTACAACATCATTTGCATTCCACGTTTTGTTCCTTTCCCACAGTGAACAACATAATTCAGTTCTTGGGACAATAATAAAAAAGAAAGTAGGCTCACTCACACATTCCTGGAAGGCACTCTCCAAAGCTCCAATGACCACATTTTCCTGCTGAATTTTCTTTTCTTCCACAAACAGTGGATCATTCTGACAAATGCATTGTCCACTGAGGTGCATCGGAGGATTATCTTCAGTGATGCCTTCTATCACATCCTCTAGTTTCTGCTTGATGCAACAGTGCAGGTAACTGGAGGCCATAATTGAAGCTTCTGAACCACCATGGCCATCAAACAGTGCCCAGTAATAGCCTGTCAGATACTGAAAATCAAACCATTGTGAGGATCATATGGGACATGCTTTCGTGTTACTGCAAGGACATTTGGGACACTGAATGCTTGATGTGGACATGGGAGAGCCAGATTAAATTATCTGCTTGGGCATGAAGCTCAATGAGAAGTCTTGACAAGTCAACAATATTTCAGCTTTATCTTCATCATAGTAAGAGATGAGTAGAAGGCTTGGACAAGTATGGATGTCTGCAAGCTAGTTATTGGTTATCGTCAAGTCCAATCCCTTAAAGAATATCATCTCATGAAACCCAGGCGACATGACTTCTTGGCTGCTGTGCCTATTTCATGGAATAGCACTTTCCCAAGATCTGCATGGCTCCAACCCTGCCTGGTTTTTGTCAAGCTGTGAAGACCTGCTTTTCCCGAGGAGTTTTATCCCATTCAATAGAACTGTGTGTTTGTTGAATTGCCCTGACAAAATTGCAGGGTTAATTTTATCCTGTGTTATATTTCATTATATCTTATTTTTATTTTCCTTTTTAATTGTAAACTGCCCTGTCATTTTAAGTGTGTGGCTATGCATATGTGTGCACATGTGTGCGTGCATTACTTCTTCCAATTTCTCAAGGATTTTGTTATACTTTTATTAGAGAACCTTGACTAGGAACTGCCTATATATTGCTATCTGAGCTTAAAATGCCAATTCACTTCTTGCAAATAAACTTAATGACAAATCAGGTGGGTAGATGCCTGCCCATTCTACTCCTGCTTCACACAACTGACAAACCATCTCACATGAGTACTCTTTACATACATGGTGCATAATTTAGAGGTGGCAAATCAAGCTTATGAAAACAAAGCAGCTTCTGTGCAAGAGATCCTCCCTCCCCACCCACTCACGTTTTATTCTTCCCAAAATACCTGAATAAAATTAAAGATAAAATGACTATTAACCACAACTTGGAGGGGAAGCAGTTATTTCTTTGTGCAGGCATATGGAACAGCTCACACATGCTTCTTAGGCATTTCAAGCATTATTCACACCACGAGGAATGGCAATCTCTTGTTTACTGTAAGCTGTCAAAATAATCAAGAGGAAGCCACAGAATCTAAAGCAGGGATTTGGTTTGGTTCATAAGGAACTCAGCTGCCCACCTTGCAAAGTATGAACCTCCTTCTGCTTCAAATTTTATTCTGGACATAATTATTTTTATTTAATTATAAAACTGTAAAACTTATTAATTCAAAGCTCATGCCTTTCGCGGGGTGTTCATAATGGTTTACTAACACATTTAAGAACCAAACAAGTCATTCATAATTGCCAGCATGAAGCTGCTATACAAATGCTCTAATTGTTTGCAGAACAATGCAGTCTATATTAACAAGGTTTTTTTCTTCTTCCCATACAGTTACCAAGCTGAAATGAAGAGCCCATTGAAAAGAAATCTGGCACTGAAAAACAGGTGTTGACAGCCCTGTGAGTCAGGCGTTCCATTTCCACAAGATAAATATTGAAAGGTTCTTAAAGAAAATCTTGGAACCGATCATGGCAGCTGGTAATTGCAGTTCTATCTGGTTATTTTCTCTCTGATCTTAAAGAAGTTCAAATCCCAGAATAAGACATACCCAGATGGGCACGATTATCATTCAGTTCCTTCCTCCTTATCCTAAAACAGTGGACTATCTTAATGAAAACAGCATGTATAGTTTTGATATCTGAACTCACCTCAGGAGAACACAAAATTAGCCATTCCTGAGCCTCCTCTTCGTCACACCCAAATGGTCTCTTCCTGATAGAAATCTGGCAACATGTTGCTTGGTCTTCATTAAATTCTGATTTTTCTGCATTAACAGTTCTGATGAAACAAATAATGATAGGGTAACTGAAGCATGTCTCAGGTAAAAATGAACCCAATTAATTTCTGTAAAGTAATTGAATGGAGCCTAATATATCATTAGTATATCTTTACGCTATAGTTCTATACTATTTACTTCCACGTCCAATAAACTTGGTTGGATTTGTTTTAGTCAGAGATGATAATAATTATTTCAAATGACAACTATGGAAGCACAGCGCAACAAAATCTTGGTCTGCAATGTAAAAAAAAAAAAAATCTGTGGAATTGGGGTCCTGAATGTTTCTGCTTCATATTCACACTGTCTTCCTAAACTTCAGACAGGAGATGATTTTTGTTCCATTTGTCTTCTTTCATTATCAGATTCTCTGAGCCCCATAAAAACTGCATGAAAATCCTCTTCAGTGGTTTATCCCACTGAGATTTCAGCACCTGTTTGCAATTCTGCAAGAATCCTATCCATTTCCAAACTCATCATTTCTCTTCTGGGACTAGCCATTTCTGTCTAAAATAGTTCTCCTATCCTAGAAGAATTGCAGAGTCACTAGGCTAGGGTGGGCTTTCCTCAAGTTTTATCTATTTGCCATCCGTTTTTAACTGGATGACAATGGCAGACTCCTAGCAATGGGTTCTAGATTTACTGTATGTATCAAGAAATAATAGGGGATGTGGGAAACTATAAAAAGAGCCATGAGAATTGTCATTGTTATCTTTGGAATCTGCCTTTTTCTGGTCCCTTAATTTATGCCTCTTTATATAATTAGCCATTCACTTACTTAACACAATCTAATTCATGTAAGTCAGCTGCCTGGTTTAAAGGGAAGGGCTTCTATCTCTGTAGAAGATATGAAACAATTTTCTGATCTCACAGCTTCTCTAGCTGCTGTAAGCTTAACTGATTTGATATTACAAGATTTTGTAAGCTAAAATAAGGCTAAAGTAAAATAAGCTGATTAAGTTGAATAACGTGTGAATCCTAGTTCTACAAGAAATCCCTCAGTTCAACTAATACATCAAGATTTCAGACAATGCCAATGCATTAAGCAGTCTTACATCTTAACGGGGAAATATAATCACAATTTTTCAGGCCCCCAATCTGGTAAGTAGGGAGGGCACATTTAAATCTCCACAACTGGGCATGAACTTAAGCCCAATTTACAGACTCGCATAACTTGTGGTTATGTGGATATAACCAACAGTTATATTATCAATGACATGGAAACAATCTGCCTCTGCCTGTATGCAAGAATAGTAGAGTACAACCTTCATGTTTCTTGGTACTACCCTGTTTCTCTGAAAATAAGACCTCCCCGGATAATAAGACCAATCAGGCTTTTGAGCTCATGCGCTAAAATAACCCATCCCCAAAAAATAAGCCCTCTCCAAAACACAGCAGCCATGAGGTGACCATGCTTGCCACCTCCTGCACCTCAAAAATAATAAGACCTCCCCGAAAATAAGACCAAGCGCTTATTTCAGGAGTCAAAGAAAATAAGACCCTGCCTTATTTTCGGGGAAACACGGTAGTCTCTCAACCAAGTATTAAACAGGCTTAATCCTTCTTAGCTTCTGAAATCAGATAAGGTAGCAACGAAACAAGGTAAAGGAGACTTCTCGGGAATAATCAAAACATGAACCAATAGACTTTCAATATATCTCATTGTACATATGCAATACCTTTCAGATGCATTCAAACTACAAGACCCAGAACACCCACCCCAGTGGTAGGATTCAAAATATTTTACTACCGGTTCTATGGACGTGGCTTGGTAGGCATGGCTTGGTGGGCGTGTCAGGGGAAGGGTACTTAAAATCTCCATTCCCTCCCCACTCCAGGGGAAGGTTACCGCAAAATCCCCATTTCCTCCAAACAGCTGGGACTCAGGAGGGAGAGAATAGATGGGTCTACTCAAAATTTCTGCTACTGATTCTCCAGAACTGGTCAGAACTTGCTGAAACCCACCTCTGATCCTTCCATCTCTAACTATACTGACAATTCTGGGAGTTGTAACCTAAACTTCATGGGTTGAAGGGAGGGTAGAGTCAGGTTGAACAAAACTGTTTGACTTCTTGTGCATGTGTGTGCCTTCACATCAGTGTGAGTCCTGATGGCGGCCTGTACAAATCCCTGATTTTTTAGAAAAATTCAGAAGCGATTTGCCTTCTTCCTAGAGCTGAGTGTTACAGACTCAAGGTCCCCTGCCAGGTTTTGTACCTGACATGGCACTAGCAACTCCCAGAGGCTTAGCCTCCCCAATCTGGTTGTACTTCTTAGAGCTCTTCATTTATCTGTGAATTCTATTTGGGAAATCTTAGGAGATTTTTCTTCCAATATGAACTAGCCATAAACCTACTACAAATCGTACACCCGACATGGGATAGTCATCCACTTCCACCTAGCAAGCAGCTTCAGGAGGGACACACCTGGAGCAATGAAGGAGGAAGGGGACACCTGCCTAGCCAGCCAGATCAGCCAAATCAACCCTGGCAATCAGTGGGGTGACAGATGTTGCAGCCAGATTGCCCTCCCTTCCATCAAACTTCCCTATAAAATCAGTTTCACTGTGCTAAAGTTTCATAAACACAGGATGTAGCTGACATGCGAAATGTCCTTTTCTTCTTAATCAGCATGTACACACAGTGTACTCTGTTTCAAAAGACTGCTATATTTTTGATTCGATGTTTACGTCATGACAAAACTGGTGGTGTGACTCCTTCGTCATAAAAGGGTAGCAACTCTAGCAAGAGAGGAAGGCTGTCATGCAGGAAAGGAATATAAAAGCACAGACGTGAAGGATGAACAATACGACAACATCTTAAGAAATCTCTCCCTGCCAGTAACAAAAGTGATGCAATGGATTAGATAATTGATTTTCAAACACAGAAAGGAACTAGTGTTGTTTCTTTCTTTCAAGGTTATCAGCAAAGATGAATCTCGAATCAACTTTCTCCAAGTAAGAGTAATTTATCTTCAACATTTTAGTTAGTTAGGTTCTATTTGATATGGTTCAGCTAAGTAACTATATGGCCAAATGGTCTCCCATTTCACTTGACCGCAACAACAATCTACAGCTCAACTTGGGATCCCCAAGGTGCTTTTTTTCCAAAGGCAACTGGCCGTTCTTGGGTTTTTTTCTTTGAAAACATTTTGCTTCTCATCCAAGAAGCTTCTTCAGTTCTTCAGCTTCTTGGATGAAAATCAAAACGTTTTCAAAGAAAAGATCAAGAAAGTCTAGTTGCCTTTTGGAAAAAAGCACCTTTGGGACAACCATGACTTGGATGACCCCATTGCAGCACAGTAGAGCTGCCAATAAAGCAGCAACCTTGAAACAGGTGTCAGAGGAGCTGTGTTTTTTGGAAGCTCTGGAGCCACCATCAAACCCAAAAAAAAGCAGTTGAAATAAAAGAAGCATTTTCCTTCAAAGGGCATGGATGGTCCAAAGGAGGGGGAGGAAAGGCAAAACAAAGCATTATGTGGAAAGGTGCAAGTGCTCTATTATGCTGGCCCATTAATAGATAAAGAAAGAAAAAACCCAGAAGAAATTCCAAAGAGAGCAATTAAAACAGAAGGGAAAACAAGTTTTGCAAGAAGAAAACATTGCTGCATAATAGTTTAGTAGTGTAGTTTAGTAATATTAAAGAGGAAATATAATAACAATAGAACAGTTATTCTCTAAGGTACAGTATAGAGGAAATATAATAGTAATTGAATAATACAATCAAGTATTTTGTTATAGTAATGGTAATTAGAGACAATAGAAAACACTCACATAGAGATTTGTAAGTTTCGTATTTCATTTTTATGTCTTGTTTTTTTTCCTCAGCAAAGCTGAAGAAGCTTCTTAGATCAGAAGCGAAATGTCATAATTTCTGACTGATCTTAAATTTTCCATTCTTGTTCCTCAATGACCTACAGTGAAAAGTGAACAGCGTACTTTGTTTATCAGGTTTAGAAACCACCCATCTTCTCTACAGACCAACTCTGGGGGAAATTATGTCACTGTTGGGTTTAAAAGCTTTCAATTCTGTCAACTATGATATTTTTGATTACCCTTCCTGAATAGGAATTGGAAGAGCACAAAATAGTGTTTTTATCACTTTCTGGAAAATCTATTCCAGAAAGTCATGCTGGGGGGGGGGCTTCTGTATGGGTTGGAGTGTGCTCAATCTTGATAATATCTCAATAAAATCTTATGGAAGATACCATGTAGGATTTGGAGATAAAACTATATATTTTTTAATTAATTCTGTTAGGTCTATTGAGATCTACTGAATAATGTGAGATAGTATGGACTAGATGAGGCACATAACTGAAGTAATATGCAACTTGTTTATCATTTCAACAATTGAAACCTGGATGTATATGCCTTTCTGCTCTGTCTCTGTGTGTGTGTGTGTGTGTGTGTGTGTGTGTGCGTGTGTGTGTGTGTGTGTGTGTGTGTGTGTGAGAGAGAGAGAGAGAGAGAGAGAGAGAGAGACTTCTCAGCCCCTTAATCAGATCAGCTGAGCTGCTCTGGCCATCATTCACAAAACAGCTGATTCATGGGTGCTGCTCAGGCCACAGCCTCCAGCAACGTGGAGTTGGGACTAAATAAGGGTAAAAAAAATTGTGGATAGCTGCTGCTGCTACAGTACCCTTCTGAAGGCCAGCACAAGTCGCACGGGGTGCATGCTGCTTTTATGGCCGCAATCAATGGCAAAAGTGGCCGCGCTTGCTAGAGGAGGCAGCCTGAGTGGCACCCACAAGGCAGCTCTTCCATGCATGGAATTGCCTGCTGTGACTGTCACTGTTAAGTAAGGAGAGCACAAGGCATGTGGGATGTGTCACTTGGCCTCCGGCTTCTTTTGCGGCCACAATTGGATGCAAAAGTGGCCACGCTTGCTGGAGGTGGTGGCCTGAACGGCACCGTGAATCAGCTGCTTCGTGAATGGTGGGATGGCCTGCTGCAACCCTTTGGGAAACTGGCACAAGGGGCCGCTTGTCCCCCTGCCTCATACTGGTATGGGGGGGGAATAAGACACCCCCTGAAAATAAGGCCAAGCACCTATTTCAGGGTTCAAAAAAATATAAGACAGGGTCTTATTTTCAGGAAAACACATTACACACACACACACACACACACGTGTATGTGTGTATCCAGAACCTGCAATCTTCTATAGCAAGTTTTCTCTTTCTCACAGGAACCAACAGAAATACAGCTTAACAGAAACAATAACCAATCATTGACCATACTGAATGGGGTTTCTGGGAATTACAGTTCAAACTCATCTAGAGGGAAATCTGTTCTAAAGAATCTTAAATGTTTATATCATTTGTTTTGCTGCCTTATGAAATGAATCATGGTACACGAATATTCTTCCTTTATAGTCAATTTTCCTGAGTGCTGTAGGAGAGCCTTTCTCAATCCTTCATTATTTTAGATTTTTTCTACACATTGCACACATCTCACACATGTTCTAGAAGACCAACAGAAATGAACCTTCAACTAATATTCAGATCCAGTTTAGGAGGGAATGACTAGGGCAAAATATTCAAGAAGCTGTTTGGCCCAAGGTAATGTAGCTCCCCAAACAAGAACATTCTTATCCATTTCTACAAACACACAAGGCTCAACTCAAATTACTGAAAATGTGACTTTTGACTATCATATATTCATGTCATTTTTCTCACATTGAAGTGAGTTACAACCAGAGGTGGGTTCCTAACGGTTCAGTCTGATTCTACCGAACCATTAGTAACTTACCAGCAGTTTGGTAGAACCGTTAGTAACCCGGACCTGCCATGCTCCAGAGCTAGTTCTTGGATTTTGCTTCTGTGCATGCGCAGAAGCTTTTTAAAAGAGTTACCTTGCTTATCATTTATGGTAAAATTTGTATTTTACCCTTCTATTCACTTGAATGCTTAGTAATTAAAATATAAAATACAATAAAGACATGACATCATGGCAATAAGCCACAGAATCCCTGCTTGAATAATACTTAGATGAAGATATTCAAGATAATTGTATGAGTACCTTATTTTAAAAGGCAATGAAGATTTATTTAATCATACAGAAATGCAACATTAGTTTCACTATGGATCGCTGCACTTTAGATCAGTCACTCGCTTGTTGGAACAGAGAAAATCTGTTTCATTGAAGCAATGTATTATTTTTCTCCTTTAAAATGTAGTTTTCAAGGTAAGCGTTCAATTTATTGCAGTATACTTGGCAATTAATGTTTTAAAGGCATGAACAACCTAAAGGCACTCATCCATTTCTTCACCACTTTATTCTGTTTAAATCTCATTCCTTTTTAAGAATTGTTTGTTGTCCTCTACAATGATGAAATAGCTGAAGCAAAAAAAAAAGTCCTTAGCCTTTGAAAACCCTTCCTCATCTCTTACCCCTGGGAAAGAGTAATATTTTCAGTCCCTGATCTTAAGTGACTGGCAGTTTTACATATTGGATCTTTATTGGCAATGAATATAGCAGTGTAACTTCCCACCCCACTTAACTAGTGAATAGCAGCAATTAGCTAGTTGCAATTTCCAACCCATCTTCAAGGGTAACTCCATAGAGAATAGGGGTATATTTGTAACGATGCTGTAAGTGTTGCATGGACAGAAAAACAGAATATAAACTTAGCTGGAGTCAAATATGTTGGAGTCATCCCACTGAGAAATTTTAAAGGCCGAGATACTGAAGTTATAGTAGTTCAAAGAAGGTAGCAGATGGCACATCAGGCAAAGCAGAACATAATACTGCCTCTAAAACCCCAGAAAGAGGCTTAAATTATGGTCTAAGAATCAGATTTCAAATGCAAATAATGAAGTTATTGACAATACAAATGGGGAAGTCGAAACTCCTGTTTTGTTTCTTGTCTCTCCTACCAGTGCACATAAAACATCCTTGCAGAAAAGGAACTCACAGCAAACCTAGGCTAATGCCATTAATTTAACAACTGACAACTATGTAGGTAATACAGCAAATATAAAGTTCCAGGGAAGCCATAACACACATTTTCTTTAGGCAAATGCAATGATAGGAATTTTTATTAGTATAAATATAACTGGTGAAGTTATGAGTTAATTTCATAAAAAGTTATTGCAAAATACTCGAGCTGGAAATTCTCCTTATGCTAATTTTGTGCACATAAGACCCCAGATATTGTATGGACACTATGGCACAAATACCATTGGCAATAACTATTATAATGTTTTGCCATGAAAGACTTTATAATACCCAAACAATGCCTACCTGATTATTGTATAAAAGATGCTATCACAATGCAGTTTTGGTTTCTGAATTGCTCCTAAATACAAATACTGCTTGGCAACAGTTACTGAATAAATATTAATATGATCCCGGGTGTTGTAGTGCTTTCTGCCCCCAGTTTAATATTAATATCTTTTAGAATTACAATGTAATGGGTGACCTCATAATAATGTCTAAGTTCTAAAGTTGTGAAAAATTAAGGCTGAGAAACTCTATGTTAACCAAAGCTTGTTAGCCCCTCCTAATGTAAACTAACTTTGATATTTTTCAAGACTCATGGTTAGGTTAGCCGCCTTCGATCTGACCTAAGTGTAGCACACAAAATTATCTGCTACAATGTCCTACCTATCAAAGACTACTTCAGCTTCAACATCAACAATACACCAGCACACAATAGATACAAACTTAAGGTAAAGCACTCCAAACATGATTGCAAAAAATACAACTTCAGCAACAGAGTGGTCAATGCCTGGAATACATTACCTGACTGTAGTTTCTTCCCCAAACCCCCAAAACTTTAACCTTAGACTGTCTACCGTTGACCTCACTCCATTCCTAAGAAGTTTGTAAGGGGCGTGCATAAGCACACCAGCGTGCCTACTGTTCCGGTCCTAATGCTCCCATGTATTCGTAAAATATCATGTACTCATAACCATGCTTCTACACCTTATATATTCACAATCATGTTTATACTTTGTAATCATATATACACTTGACTAAATAAATAAATGAGATACCACCAATGACTGTCGGTCAGTATACACAATGGGGCTACAAAAGTTGTATTTAATCACAACTGATGAAGCTTTTTGGGAAGTGAAGTGAAACTTCTTCCCCAAAAAACAGTCCAGTTGCTTTTGGTGGGGGTGGAAGGGAAGCACCTTTGACACATAGACAAAAGTTGTACTACTTCCACACTTAAAATCTAAAAGGAACCATATAGAAAACAAAAAGGGAGGGTGGAAGGGGTTGAGGAAAACATGCCTCAGTACCCCCACCACAGTAGATAAGATTCTGGAGAAAACATATGCCATGGATTTTTGTTTTTCCCCAGCAGATGCAAGAAGTGCTGAAAATGATCCTTCCTGTATGAGGAAGGAAGGAAGGAAGGAAAAAATCATGTTCTCATTCATTTCTGCTGCTTTTGTTTTTGTTTAGCCAATGCCTTTAATCCCCATTAAATTTATCATAAAGTAAATTTAAAGATGAGGAAATTTAAGTAGAACCAGTGTTACATCAGCCCTGCAGATCTTGGGAAGTGGCTATAATTATGCAAATGTCCCCAGCTTTAAAATATGGTTCTTGAGGATCAGGTCAAAAATAGCAATTGTCTCTTCATCAATATAAGTCTAATCCAAAGACAAAGTCCATTTTGGATCTCCAGCTCTGAGAAAAGCCACCCAGACAATATCAAAGCACCAAAATTGAACCGAAAGAAAGATTCTAAGAACAATCCTTGTATTTTTCAAAAGAAGCAAGCTCTGAATCAACCCTTGCAGGAAGTAAGGCTAAAGGTAAGATGAAGCTGATGACACTGCAAATGTTATCTAGAGATCCATAACCAGGGTTTAGCAGGCAGATCGTGAGAAGGTATTTCCCTGCTCCGACAACGTCCCATTCAGAGTTCTGGATACTACCGTTCGGAAAAGATGGTAACCAATTGGAATAACGTCAAAGGAGGTTTATCGAGAGGGTGAGGAGATTGATCCAGTGAAGACTGGTTAAAGGAACTATTGCAAGTTTGGGTGCTCCAACACTGGAGGTTTTTAAGAAGAGATTAGACAATCATTTGTCTGAAACGGTATAGGGTTTGCTGCATTAGCAGGGGTTGGACTAGAAGACCTCCAAGGTCCTTTCCAATTCTTGTTATTCTGTAGAGGGAAAGATTGAGTTGGGAGCTGCCATCGGCCTTCAAATGTGTACTGTAAAGATTTGTCATAGAGAGAACAGAGAACAGGACTAGAAGCAATGGCTTGAAACCATAGGAAAGTGGATTCAGATTAGATATTAGAAGGAATTTCCTTAAAATGTCCACAAAATTTGGAAGCCTCATTACAATCTCATTAACAAGAATATTCTCTTTTTTTATTGCAGTAAAATTCCTTTGAATGACACTTCTAGAGGCATCCATGGGGAAGCAAGAATTGGGAGAGGGTAGTAATGAATGCAAGAGCACAACACAAACTTTGTCTCTTTTGTCCATTGTATTGTGATGCCAAATGAACGCTCACCCAAGGCAGAGCTGGCATTGCGCCATGGCTGTCATCGTTTTGACGAAAAGCATCAGCTTCTGCGGATGTTTCTGGATTTTCTGGCTCTAGAAAAAAAAATGTTCCAGAGTCATGTTCACGCAAATCCCACATCTTCTGAAATATTGGTCTCCACATTGAGATCGGGATTCCTCTTCATAGTTGTTTTTTGTGGTATACTTCATCACACTACCTAATGTGATAAAGCATGGGCTATGTAATACCGTGTTTCCCCGAAAATAAGACAGGGTCTTATTTTCTTTTGACCCCCGAAATAAGCGCTTGGCCTTATTTTCA
>JANHFT010008298.1:27769-43376 GCA_032467955.1 Pseudoxenodon macrops | reverse complement strand
ATGTATGTATGTATGTATGTATGTATGTATGTATGTATGCGAAATACCACTCACGCACCATCAGAAAATCTCCACAACCGTAAAGCCTACAAACGTGATATTTGCCACCTATGTTCCTCTTGGCTTCTAGGTGCTCACTAAAAAAAGGATTTTTCAAAATGACCACTGGAGCATTAGTATTACATATATTATTATTAACACACTCTGATGCTAAGGAGTTCTACTCCCCCTCCCAACCTGAAAAGAAATCTGTTCCAAATGAAAAATACAAGCAGAGGAGAAGAGTTTCAGTTTTAGTTTTACTTTCACAATGGGCTGTTATGCGCCTCAGCAGTGTCAAGGCCTGGATCTCATAGACCTTAGCGATACACACCCTGATCCATCTCCCCACGGTTGAGGGGGTGACCCTGTTGCCTAGTGTGGCCGGTTGGAAAGAGACAAACAGGGATTCCGTCCACCGCAGAGGAACAGTTCTTTTGAAATAGATACGGAGAGCCCTGCGCACATCTAAGATGTGCCACTTGTGTTACAGACAGTGGACAGATTCAGGGCAGAGGTTTGTCAGCACCAGTTCCTGAGCCCTGTGGAACTTCAAGTTCACCTTAGGGATGAATGATGGGTCCAGATGCAGAACCACTCTGTTGGAGTGGAACACGCAAAAGTCCTTCCTACCGATAGAGCTGCTATCTCTGAAATTCGTCTAGCCAATATTATGGCCACCAAAAATGCCACTTTTCACATAAGGTGGCGGAGGCTGGCTTCACTCAACGGCTTGAATGGGGTCCCGGTAGGGAGTCCAGCACCTTTGACCAGGTGCCATGTCGGAACCTGTGTATCACAGGTGGCCTGAGATTGGTTGCTCCATGGAGGAATCACTGGATCATGGGGTTCTGGAAAAAGAAGTCCACCGCGCCTGCCTACATATCCTATTTGGGGTTAGCCCACTATCCAGCCCCTTTTGGAGGAACTCCCAAGATCTGGGCAATGGAGATGTCTGTAGGAACTAACCCCCCCTGTCAGACCACCCACAGAAGTTATAAATTCGGTTGGTCGAGGCTCTGCGCGAGACCTGAATTGTGTTGATGACCCTAGAAGACAAATTGTCCCCACTCAGAATGCTCCGCTTGGTCAGTTGGAATCACTGAGGGTCTGGATGGACCAACACTTCCTGGCTGAGGGAGACCCTGTTCTGAGGGCTCCTCCAGGATCGAGCCACTGACAGGCTTACCAAGTTTGCGAACCAAGGTCTTCTGGGCCAGTGGGGGGTGAGGAGCAGAAGTTCTGCCTCCTCCTCCTCCTCCAGCAGCTTCCTGATGACCTTCGGAATGAGCGGCAGTAGAGGGATGGTCTACTGCAATCCTGTGGGACATGTACTTCACAGCGCATCCATGCCCTCTGCCCCTGGTGTTGCAAACCTGGTGAAAAACCTTGTGAGCTGCAATTGACTTGGGTGGCAAACAGGTAGACTTTTGGGAGGCCAAAGCAGTCCGTCAGTTCCCAGAACAGGGATAGGTACAGGTGCCAATCTGCATGGTTGACTGAAGCTCTGCTGAGCCAGTCCGCCTGCACATTTGCCACTCCTGATATATGTGCTGTCTTTATGGACAGCAGGTGAGTCTCCGCCCAGAGGCCCAGTTGCTTGGCCTCTTACATGGGAGGTCTGGAGTGGGTCCCTCCTAGGCAGTTGACATGGGCCTTGATGGCTACATTGTCCATCAAGACCAAAATGTGATGACCCGAGATCACATCCTTGAGCCTCATGAGGGCCAGGTGAATTGCCCGGAGCTCTAACCAATTTATGTTGTGGCTCAGATCCTCCTGAGTCTACTGACCCTGAGCCATGCTCGATTGTAGGTGAGCTCCCCAGCCAAAAAGGCTGGCATCAGGAGTTATTGTTAGTCGCTCTGGTTCTCTGAATTGGCAGCTCTTTGATATGGCCGGAGACGTCCACCATTTGAGAGAGCAAATTACCTCTAGCAGAACCTGAACTCTGGTTGGGGAGCAGCTCCTGCTGGACCTCTAATGTGGAAGGAGGAACCACTGCAGGCTTCTGCTGTGGAGTCAAGCCCATGGGGTGATAGAAATGCAGGATATCATCTTTCTGAGGAGCTGAGAGAGAAGGCAGAATGTTCTCTCCTGATCTGCTCTGCCAATTCCCTCAGGCTGGATTGGCGCTCCTGAGAAAGATATACCCTGGACTCCAGTGTGCTGATGACTGCTCCCAAATGAAGCAGTCGCATCATCGGGACTAGGTGGTTTTTGGATCTGCAGAGCCTGTATCGTGGTAGTCAGGTCCCTCCTCCCTGTGATTCTGAGATGGACAGAATAAGGATGCCGTTCAGATAAAATTGTATCTTTATCTGAAGTGTCCACAGGTGACAGAGCAGAGCACCCATCAGTTTGGTAAACACCCTAAGGGCGGAGGATAGGCCAAATGGCAATGTCTGGTATTGGTAGTGTTTCCCCGCATAGTAGAATCGGAGGAACTGGCTGTGGACAGGTAGGATGGAGACGTGGAAGTACGTCTCTGTGAGGTCTACCGAGGTCAGGAAGTCGCCCTTTCTGACGCTTTCCAAGATGATCTGAAGAGACTGCATCTTGAATCGTCAATAAACTATGCAACATTTCAGAGTCTTGAGAATAATCCTCCAATCCCTCCAAGGTCTTTTGGATTACAAAAATGAGTGAATAAAACCACTGTCCCTGCTGCTCCTCCAGAACCGGTTGGATAGCTTGGATAGCCAAAAGATATCCAAAAGATGACTTATGGCCGATTCTATAAGGAGCCACCTTGTCTGATCCTTTGATACAGGACAACGAATGAAAAATCTCAGGGGGAGGGAGAGGCCCAACTGTACTGTCTCCCTGACCCAGGCGCCCAAGGTGGAATTCTCCCATCAGTTGGCAAAGAGGGCCAGGCGAACCCCAATGGGAGGGTTGGACGAGCAGTCATCATGGGTGCTGAAAGGAATGACCCGTCCCACCCTGGAAAGACTGTTTGAGTTGGTACCTTTGTCTGCTCTGCCTATCCTGCTGTTGCCCTTGTCTAGGGGGAAAGGTCCTTTATGGTTGGGGAGGCCCGAATCCACTGTCCAGCCCTCGAAAGGATGAGGGACAAAAATAGGAGGATGGGCGAGAGCCTGCCCTCTGGAACATGGAGGGCACAAACTTGTGCTTGTCCCTGGCCTTGGCTAAACAGGTTCCAGGGATTCCCCGAACAATTTATCTCCAGAATATGGGGTGGACAGCAGCCTCCACTTGTTTCGGGCATCAGCTTGCTACTGGCATAGCCATAGGAGCTGTCAGGATGCCATAGATTACCTGATGGATTTGCCCACGAATCTGGCAGCATTCAGCACGACATCCATTGCCGCCATTAACTTATTGAGGTCCTGATGTGCCATCGTGTCATACGTTGGTATTCGCTCCTGCAGTTGCCTCAGCCAAAGTAGTGAGTCCATGGTGAAGAAGGATGCTACAGTGGAGGCCTTAAAAGACCAAGCAGCAGCCTGGTGGGCCTTCACTAATGACTGCTCAGCCCTCTTGTTCTCCAGATGTATATTGTCCTCTGGAGGGCCCATCATGACAGAGGACAAGGACAGTCCCACTACGGTGGCATCAACCGATGGGCCTTGGAAGGCCTTGGAGAGGTCTGGCCCCATGTTGTAAAAGGTCCTGAACCAGGAGAAGCCCACTACCAGTTTGGGGATAGATACAACCTCTGCCTCTACAGTGGGTTGATTGATTGATGCCTAAATGTGTAGTATTCTTCCCTTTGAAGAGTAATGACCTAAACAACTGAGGTCGGAAAAGGTCTACAAAGGCAGACTGATCAGGTAGTAAATCTTCATCATCAGACAGGTCAAGGTCCTGATGGGCTTCATCCCCCAACAGGGAAGCCTAGCTGGAAGAGGTCGGGGAGTATTCTTGCTCCTGAGGACCTAGGACTTTCCCAAGAATTGGGCCCTCTGATGGTAACTATGGGCCTGGGGTAGTCAGAGATTACCGATGCTGTCCTCTGCTGCTATCCCTAGTCTGATTGTTTCGGAGATCAAAGCTCCCATGCTGGCCGGGGATCTGGGGCTCAGATCGCTCCTCCGAGCACAGGCCATCAGCCAGGGGTATGAAGGTAGCCTCAGCCAAGGAAACCCTGTGTCTTACGATCTACTCAATGACAGGTTCAAAGGGACCAGGACCTGGCAGAGAGCCAAAGAGCAATTCAGCATTGCCAGGCAGATCTGAGGAGTGCTCTATAGTGACATCTGGGGACCATGACGCTGCTGGCAATTGTTCTGGGAGAGCAGGTAGCCCTAACTACCTGGAGGGAAAAGGCAGGAAACGGCTGGTTCCCTAGCTGTGAGGTCTCTGGTCTTCTTAGACGCCCCCATTTGGGCCTTTTCGATGATCCTCTCAATGGCTCCGAGCCTTTGTTTGGCCTCCTGTTCTGAAGCCTTAGACACCATTCTAGGCGGCTTGTCTATGATACAGTCGTCCAACACTTCTCTTTCTCCCGATGGCCCTGTCTCCTGATTAATGTATGTAGCCATGGAGTCCTTGGAGAAGGCAGCCGCTATTTTAATTAGCCCAACTTTGCAGTCCTGGCCTGGAAGGGCCGTGCTACAGCAAGTGTTTTTAGGTGAGGGCTAGAGTGCCGTGGTTAAAGCTGTCCATGGGGGCGAGATTGTCCTGCGGAAGTCCGCCCCGCCACCCGTGACTCACTGCCCTCAGGCGCCAAAGCACGCATGCCAAACCTCGGGCCTAGCGTTGCAGAGCAAAGGCTTGTGAACGCTGCCCTGTAGCCTGATACAGCGTAGAGCTTTATCACGGGGCAGGAATCCAGACTCACCCGCAATCGCGTGCTCCAGCAGCTCCGTCATCGCCGCAGGTTTCAAATGAAGCTGCAAGTCTCCTCGTGTCCCAGGATAGTGCTACGGAGCTTGGCTCATGGGTGCTTTGTTGCAGCAACTGATAAAGGGGAGTCATGGGAGAAATGCACTCCCTGGGTCAACACATCGGAGCGAGGCTCGTGGCATTGCCCTGACAGAACTGCTGGCTGGCAGTCTGATCGCCACTCATGTGGCCTTCAGCAGGCTCAGGCTGAGCGTTCTTCACGCTGCAATGAAAAGTGTGCGGCTCAACCAGCTGGATTGGGAGCCTCCACATGATTAAATTCTGTGGAAGTTAAGGTGAAAGCATTCAGGAATGGTAGCTAACCAAAATATGTCTTGTCCAAGCTAGACTGAGTCTAACAGCTGGGGAAGTAAGCAGAGGAAGCGTGTCTTCATAACTTGCAGACTAAATCTAATTAGCTGGCAGACGGAGTTAACCCATTTCTGGATGCTATATCCACCACTATGGAGAAGGGGACAGGATATGGAAGGCTTCTGTGGGACAAGTCTGAGGGAGAGAAGGGGATAGGTTAGGACAGTGATGGCAAACCTTTTTTTGCTCGGGTGCCATCACACTTATAATGCAATGCCCTCCCCCCGCACATGCACACATACCTCACTGATACCTTCGGAAACCTCTAGTAGGCCCATTGGGCCATTTTTTGCCCTCCCCAGGTTTCAGGAAAGCCTCCAGAGCCTGGAGAGGACGAAAATGGCCTCCCCCTGCCCTCTGGAAGGTCAAAAATCAGCTGGCCAGCGCACGCATGCACACTGGGGCTGACATAGCTCAGATATGGCTCCACGTGCCACAGGTTCACCATCACGGGATTGAAAGATGTTTCTGTGGGGCAAGACTGAGGAAGAGAAGGGGGATAGGATAGGATAGGATAGACTTTTGTGGGGCAAGGCTGAGGGAGAGAAGGGGAAAGGAGAGGCTGATCGTAACTACTCATTAATTTTCAAGCTGTAAGTATCCATTTATCAAGCCCAATCACACAGTTTTGTAGCGGAGCACGTGTATTCAGCTAGTAAAAGATAAAAGCATTAAAACAATATGTAAAAATTTAAAAGCAGCAAGAAAACTGACTAAAAAGCTGGGGGAAGACTTTCAAGGGGTTAAGCAGCCACAGTGCCCAAGCAAGACCACTAAGCCATGTTTTACACCTTTACAGAAGGCCAAGGGAGTGCAGTCCTGTTTCACTTATGGGGCGAGAGTGTTTTACAGGGCGGGGGGAAAGGCAGCCATCAGAATTCTTTGGCTGATGGGGTCCACAACATATCTTTCCTCCCTGACAAGGTAGGGCAGGCTGATGTAATGGGATAAAGACAGTTCTTTAGGGATAAAGACAGTTCTGGGCCATGTGGGATTTTATAGGTCATAACTTGAATTGGACCTGGAAGCAGACCAGCACCCAATGCAGCTTGCATAGTAGAACTGTGACATGTGCCATTTTTTGGGTGCCAAAATTGCCAAGATTGCCTGCACAGCCACATTTGGTACCAGCTGAAGCTTCTGGACACTCTTCAAGGGTAGGTCCATGTAAAGTGCATTGCAGTAGTCCAAATGGGAGATGACTCAGTCACTCATACTCCCCGTCATCTCCCATTTGGACTATACAATAGTATATACGGTATGTCATTTAGTTCTAATGAATGCTCATTTATCAACATCTTTCTGGGTCAAAATTATATGAAATCTTGGCAAGTTTTACTTCTGTGATAGTGTTATTTTAAAAAATAAATCATAAACCTGATCGAAATTAGTTGACTAAGAGTAGAGATCAAGGACCTATCTGTAGTAGCAACAGAATTCAGTGTATGGTAATGTAAGCTATTCTTTGGAATTCATCTATTCTTTGCATCCCCACAGAAAGTCCATCTATTGAACAATGTACATGAGAATATCAAGAATAAAACTGGATAAAGCCTAGAAATAATCTAAAAGCAGCTTCATTAAAACTGTCTTCTAGAAGATTATTTATTCCATTTGTATATCACTAATTTTGCCAGGAAGTACCAGAAGTTTACAACAATAAATCATATATTTAAATAAGCTTTGTGTCCTCCAGATGTGTTTGACTGTAACCTAGATTCCTAACTAGTCACCATAGTTACAGCATATTCTGTGAGCTACAGTCCAATACATCTGGAAGGCACTAGTTTGAAAAGATGCAATCCCCTACTTCCAACACTAAAAAATTGCATGAAAGAATTTAGCACAGACACATTAAAGTAGACATTTATGGAACTGAAGCATTTGCACAACTTCCAGTACTAAGATTCTAACTCTGACTAAATGCTAGAAGCTTACAAAAACTCATTTTAGATTAATTTGAATTTTAAAAACAAGACAAATGAGGACTGAAAAGCTTTTTAAGAATATGCTATGGTGACTGCTGTGAGTAGATTTGCATATTTATTTATTTGCTACCTTTAAATCTCCATTTTACCTCACGAATTTGTGGTAGTTTCAAAAATATTTTATTTTATATCCACAATTGCAATGCTGTGAGCTTGACTGGGCTGAGAGAATGGGATCTGCAGTAAGTTTCCATGGCTGAGAATGGACTCGAACCCAGAATATGCTGGTCCTGGTCCAACAGTTTAACCATTATACAAATAGATAGCAAAAATATGGTAACCAATGACTGCATCAGCAATCCATCAGTAAAAGGAATGAAGCTATGGAAAATCAACTATCAATCAGGCTTGTGCAGAATTTTTTGGAAGATGATCCCCTAGGCTACCCAGTATCATGCTATGTATTACCGCTATATAGCAATATAATTATTGGGAATCAAATTCTAAAGGAAATAGAGTAGTCAATTCTTTTTTACTTCCAAAGATCAGCAGGTATAACCTGATGGACCATGAAGTGTGATTCTGTACTATATTAAAATTAAAACAGCAAATAGTCTGACCGGTTGTGTAACAAGATATTGTGTCAGTGACACAAAACTAACATTCCAAAAGATTTAAAGATAAGGAATTGCAGCTGCTTCCCAACTCAGCTGCTTCTGATTTCGTTTTCTTCCTTTGAACTAATCAATTCATGCATTGCATTTCTTCACAAGCTGCCTCTCCGTCCTTTCTCTTCCTATGGTATAACCTCTCACCTGGCGTATAACTGGCTAGAAAATGCTACTATGCATATTAAATAATCTCCCTCACTACTCTTGTGGAATGAGGAGTGGAGGGGGGGGGAAATAACTGGGTCAAACACTGGCAAAGCAGTTTGCTCAGCTACCAGTGAACCTAACTAATCTGCCAGCAATGCGCTTCCAATACAAGGGATAAGAAATCAATTACAGAACTGAACAATTTCCATGGCTTTTTGGCACAGCAGATGAAACCACTCCCTGAAAATTTCACGAGTTTCTATTAAAACCTGCAAGACAAAATGGGAAGTTAAAAAGTATATTTTTTAATGAGAAAACGTTTGCCCATGCTATGTAAGTCTGTGTTCAAATTACTAGTTAATTATGAAACCTATGCATGTCTGAGATCAGCAGGTAAAGAATATCCTTTTTGGGTCAGCCAAGAATATATTAAACAGGCCATGGAGAGAAGCTTATTATTCTTTATTAAGTCTTAGAAAGTAGTGATATTTTGAGATGTAGTATTTATCACATATATCATATATATATAAATATATACACACTGTATATATTACAAATATATATTATAAACAACCTATAATAATATAAGTATAATTGTAAACATAAATATAAACAATTATAATCAAGACAAAATGGTGTCATATATTATATGTATGCGATCATATAAAGCAAGATTTATATATTTATATTCAGTAAAACTAGTTTTTAAAAGCATATTATTTCAAAATTATACCTGTGTTTTATTAAACTTTTAAAATATAAAATACAGAAAATCAAACATTAAAAAGTAAAAATCAGAGGAAACTACTTGAGCTAAAGCAGTTATTTTTTGAAAATATTAATTGAGCAAGCAATTTAGTCTGTTAAACAACAATGTTAACTGTGAGAACTTGGTACAAATGTCAACTATTTAGTATAAACTCAATTCTGTCATATTTTAAGAAAGCAGAAACCATGCCAGGTTTTTTTGTTTTTTTTAAAGTCCCCCTTCCTAATTTGATGCCAATAATCAGTCTGATGTATCCTGCAATAAAATATTGCTTCTGAAATGTATATGAAATAGAAAGAACATGTGTTAGGCACTTAGAACTTTTTGAACTTCATTCCTAAACATATCTCTGTTTAGTTAATATAAATTACAGACATATTGAAAAAAAATTCCATGAAAAATATTTTATAAAGGGCAAGCAATACACTATGTACAACACACAACACAATACATAAATGATGGTATGCACAATCTTTTGGCATCGAGGTTTATTTTCAACTTAGAATGGCTTATCACCATAAATTTTTCAACACAGTGATTACATCATGTTTATTTCTGTATCAAGTACAGCTGATATAGCAACAATGACTATCTAGAAGAAAAGGATCTAGCTACTGTCATCCATACTTCTGTAACTTAAAGATCAATTTCTGTAGCAAATTGTTCTTAAAGTCATTTAAAAGCTACAGCTAGTAGTATTTACTGCTACTGCAAAATAAATCTCATATCCACCCAGCTGTGGGAAGGCAAAGCGTATTTTAATAGCAGTAGGTAAGCTGTGGCAATTCAAGATGTTGACACACTTGCACCATACTAATATATTGATACACATACAATGTGGATGAAATTTATTTTATTTTGTCAAGGATGTATTGCTATGTGGTTGTATTTCTAGTGATGCTATTTCTTGTACACAACCATCCAAATTAAGTCTCCTTTGGCTTGTTCATTCAATTTCTCTCTCCCTTTCCTTCCTTCCTTCTTTTTACAATGTACTCCAATTTTCTATTTTCTACAAAGGCAATATTTTCAAGCTCGTTTTTTCCCGTCTTCTTCATTAATACCTCTCAAAAATAATTTACTGTCTTCTATTTTTTACATTTTGTGTAAATACTAATGTTTATTAATATATATATGTTAAGGTATCATTTGAAATTAAGATTTGGAGAGATGGTTAGATTTATTACATTAAAAAGTAATATATCATTGGGCATGTTTGTCTGCTGTCTTTTGTCCTTGTAAACAAACTCTTTCCTGTCTCTTTTGGACAGTGCAGTACATGTGCATGTACACAGCATAGAATATGACAGGAGTTATCCCTTCATCTAAAGGTTGAAGCTAGCTTGTAAATAATTTCATCCTCTTTTAGTGAAAAGCAAACCTTTCATGGACACTTTAATAGCCTAGATTGTGCAGGAGTATAATTCAGAATAACAGCGGTAGGATTAAACTGGAGTTATTTTTCCCTATCTAGAGGCACTGGGGCTTCTCTGTGAACTGCTGCCCAGTATTAGGGAACCCCAGGATGAGGAGGACCTTCTGTCTCCAGCCAAAGTGTGTGTGTGTGGGGGGAGACACCTTCCAACGCCATCTGACTGCGTAGCAAACTTGTCGGTTGACTCTGGGAAATGCCAAGTGAGGGTGGAGGAAGTGAGTCTGCAATCATTCCCATGGCAACGTGCCTGGAATGTCTTTGCATGTAGGTGGGGAGATGGGTTCTGCTGGGGGAGGGGGTATGGAGGAATGTAGAGGTAATATTGCTGAAGGAATCATGAGCAAATCTGCTAATAGACAGTAACTCCTGTCCTGGGAAAGGAGGAAGCATGAGAAAGAGACTCAAAATAACTCCATACTGATTCTGCATTGTAGAGAGGGAGGAGGGAAGACTTTCAAGATTCTGTTGTTAATACTTGCAGCAAGAGAGTTCAAACCATCTTTGTAATCTCTCTTTTATCTGACCTAGCCTTGAAGGGTTAATAAACCTCTTTGGAACTTGATTTCTCTTGGTAGACTATTGCTCCTTTTATATAATTTAACATGATGCCCTCAGGATCGCATGTACCTCCTGAACGTCTTTGCTTCATCTCCGAAGTTGTTACCCAGTGAATTTTTAATGCAGTATTTCTCAACCTTGCCAACTTGAAGATGTGTGGAATAGTATGAGTTGAAATCCATACAGCTTAAAATTGACAAGATTGGGAAATACAATGTTAATGTGTCAGAGTAGCAAAATTATTAAATGTAAGGGAAGTTCACTGGATTTAATAAATTTATATTTAATTTATTTTAATTATGTGTTTTAAATTAATTAATTAAAGCATCTACATGACTGCTCAGATCACACTGTGAAAATACTGCTGTCCTGGCTTCACTCATTTTTAGGTGACTGGTCAACCTTTAGCATTAAAAAGGTTGTGTACCACTGCTTTAACACATGCAACTCATTTAGCTAAAATCAACACAAAAGGAGGAAGACTTTTCCACAAAAGCTCTAAAATTAGACGCTGAAGACTTGCCAGTCTACTTTCTTATCAACACTTACAAAACTATGGGAATCTTATTTTGCAAAACTTTTGGTCGCAGAGCTGATAGTTCAACAATTGTGTAGCTGGCAAACAAAGTCTGAATATGACTATAACTGATAGCAATAAAAACAATTAACTCTTATTATGGTTATTTCTGGATCCAAAAAACGATTTGAAATGTTCAGTTTCAAGGTGGTCCATAGACATTACTTTTGTGAAAAACCAATGCCCTTTATTTAAATAATGCATCCAATGTGATATAATTTGATGAAAAATAATTTCATGTCAAATTTGCTATGTAGTTATTTGAGACATTTATTTTGCACTAGATCAAGTTGTAGAGAGAGAGTAATGTAATAAAGTTTATGATTATACAGTGCCTAAATCAGGCCTGAAACCCTCTCAGATACATAGGATATAGCTAGCTTGAAATTCTGGGACAAAATTACATTGGATTAAAGTTGCTTATGAGCAGAAATTGTTTAGAATAGCAAAATTAAAAAGAATGTAATTTCTATATAAAATGTATTCCTATTTCTTCCATGATTTCTTTTCATGATAATAGTATCACTGAATGTGGTATTTAAGAACATTTTGTTATTATTACGTATATTTAAACAATCAAGAATTAGAATTTTTTATCTTTATAATGCAAATTATTTATATCTCTTTCCACAAAACCTAATTCACCTTCTAAATAGCCGGGCATGTTATATATTATTGGACAATGGTTAAAATGTCAATTTTAAAATATGTACTATATTTTGTCTATTGTTAATGCAGTAATTCTTGACTTATGATCCTAACAACCTAAAATTATGGCTATAAATTGTGTCATTAAATAGGTCACCACACAATCCTGCTGAATTTTATGACACTTTTTGTGGTAGTTGTTAAGCAAATGTTGTAGTCATTTGCAAGTTTATTTCCCCCCCCCCTTTTTTTGCCAAAAACTGGAAGTAAACAGCAGAAATAGGCAAAAACACTGAAAATTGTGATCGCATGACCACAGGGTGCTACAAATGGCTGTAATGTGATGAAACAGCTGAAATAAATAATGAGAGAGGAGGATGCAAAGATATTACAGCATTGACTGTAAACAATTCCTTGGATATATAGATATTGCCAGAATGTTACAATTAAGGGATACGCGAGAAAGTCTAATCATTCTTCTGAAGAAACTTCTAAATGAACAAGAAACTAACATAAAATTGAATTTGAAGAAACAGTGTTCAGAATACAGAAAAAAATGAAACAAGAATGTGCAGTGTTCCTAAATTTGTTTAACTTGTATATGTTTTATGGTCCTTCAACTCAATTTTGATTCCTGGTAATGAATAGGTCCATGCATTTTTCTTGGCAATAATTTTGAAAGTAGTTTGCCTTCCCCCTAGGGCTGAGAAGAAATATATGAATTGCTAAATTACCCATCTTTGTTAACCATGTGTACAATGTAATTTCATTAATTTATATACTACAAGACCTCTTATTCCATATTTCCAATGACAAAGATTCTCACTAATACATTTTCCTTTCTAACATATAATGGCTAGATATTACAATTTCCTACAATTTCACATATAAATTCGACAACGCGTGATTTCTTCCCTCAAATCTTATCAGGTGGAAATGGGAACCATATGCAGTAAAGTTATGAATTACAGTGTTCTGATTTGGTTTATATGCTAGTTCACGTAAACTTTTAGCAGCCACATAAATAGAATATCTTTGGACTGGGCTCTGATTTAACAGATTTCAAAAGCAAATGTGTCATTAAATATTACCAAACAAATTAATGCTTCATTAAAAAGCTATTCTTCGGTAAAGGGTCAAAAAGGAGACACACTCCAGTAGGCATGTTTAGTAACTATTCATGGTTTCCAGGAGTTAGTAAGCCTTAGCTTTCTGTTTTCTGTTGCACTTCCTTTTGTATGTCCTGCCAAGTAAAGCTTTTTCAAGCGTGGATCAAAGTGGAATCTTTCCTGTTTGAGCACTTAGACCAATCCCACTGTTTTAAATCAAGCATCTACAGTATGTTACAGTTCGTCATCTGACACCACCCGCTGTGCTGCTGTGAAAACAATGATCTCTGCTTCCTATTCCGTAGATGAAAAATCTTCAAAACCCTGTCACCAATTTAAATTTCTGGATGTCACTTGCTGTTTCATTTTTGTGGATTCCTAGCTGATAGGATAATAATTTGTTTTACAGCAAAATCTTGAAACTATAAACTAATTCATTGTTTACAGGGTAGAACGGCAATCAGCATGAAGGAAGCAAAATAAAGTAACATGCCAAAACATAATAATCTAAATATAACAAACAGTAGAATAATACTAATTTTTTAAAAGCTTGCCAAGCTATGCCATCTCTTTTACATGGACAATCTGAAGCTGAAAGGAAAAACACCATGTGAAATAGAACTATCAACACCATTCGTATATACAGCCAAAATACTGCGAGAGAGAGCGAGAGAGCGAGAGCGAGAGAAAACGAAAGGAATCAAGATGCTCAATGGAAATAATATCAAGAGTTTGGATATGATCACCCCAAACACTTGGGCATCCTTCAAACTGACAAGATCAAGCATACGGAAGTCAAGAAAGTTGGCCATGGGAGGGAAGATGATCTGAAAATTCAAACTCAGTGGTGGAAATACCACCAAGGAATGAACACCTGAGTAAGAGCTGTGGTGGTGCAGTGGTTATAATACAGTACTACAGGCTCTTTCTGTTGACTGCCGGCTGCCAGCAATTCGAGTCTCATCTGCTCAAGATTGACTCAGCCTTCCATCCTTCTGAGATCGGCAAAATGAGGATCCAGATTATTGGGAGCAATATGCTGACTCTGTAAACTGTTTAAAGAGGGCTGTAAAGCACTGTGAAGTGATATATAAGTCTGCTATTGCTATTAAATATACAGCTGGAACAGTGAACTGGACTCAAGCAGAACTAAAAGCCCTGGATAGGAAGACCAGAAAAATAATGACAATAAATCATGCCATTCATTCATGCAGTGACATATGCTCTATTTACCAAGGAGCATAGGTGGATGTGTAAAGTTCCAAGTATACCAGGCAGTTGAAGAAGAAAAAAGGGCATTGGAAGAATAATTGAAGGACACTGAAGAATATTTATGAATGCCAGAAAGACCAAACTGGCCCATAAGCAAGACCAAATGAGGAATAGAAAAGAGATATGGCAAAATACATAAAAAAATCAAAAACAAAAACTTGGAGGCAAAGCAGATAACAAGACATGGCAATAGTTAACAACAGGAAAGTTGAAGAGAGAAGCAGAGGGGCTAATTCTGGCTGCACAATACCAAACCTTAAGAACAAACACGTACAAAGCCAGAACTGAAAAGACAGCAACAGATGACAAATGCTGACTCTGCAAAGAAGTTGAAGAAACAGTGGACCACCTGGTTAGCTGCTGCAAGAAGATCACACAGACTGATTACAAACAATGTCGTAACAAAGTAGTAACTGGAAGATCTTAAAGAAATACCATTTGCCTGCAAGCAAGAACTGTTGGGTTCACAAAATAGATAAAGTAATAGAACATGAAGAAGCAAAAATGCTCTGGGACTTTAGAATTAAAACAGACAAACACCTGCCACATAACACCCCAGACTTAATAAGATAAAGTCTGGATAGTGGACATGGCAGTGCCTTGGAGATAGCAGAACAGAAGAGAAAGAACTGAAGAAAATCACAAAATGCAAAGACCTGCCAATAGAAGTAGAACAACTGTAGCAAAAGAAAGCAAAGATAGTACCAATAGTAATACTGAAGGTGCCTTGGATATAATCCCAAAACACCTGAAGCACCAGTTGAACACCAGTTTATCATTAACAAAATCACCATCAATTAATTACAAAAGGCATCTTTACTTGGAACAATCTGCAATGGTACCTTTAACATCATTAAGCAACATCTGTCTACCGCAAATCTTTGGGAGACACTCAATAAGGGGGTAAAATGCCAAATCCAATCTAAACATCTGGCTCATTGTGTGATCAATCACAATAAGCATAAAAATGTGATAGGATAATCAATCAAGTTAATGCATAATAGGAATTACAGTATACTTCATCTTTAAAAATGTGTGATAAATTTGACAATGGCCACAATACAAAAACTAATTTTAAAACAAATTATTAATAAAATATTAACATATTATTATTATTTCTACAAATGCAATTCCCATCCTCCCATATGATATATTAATTCCAAAGTCTGTGCAAGGTACACTAACCTAAACTTCTTTCAAGACATCTAAAAATGAAATAAAGCATTATTTT
>JANHFT010008297.1:60035-72093 GCA_032467955.1 Pseudoxenodon macrops | reverse complement strand
GGGAAAAGACCCGAATACGCCAAGACTTGCATACCTATACCCATGAAAACCTATGAACATACATACATACATACATACACACACATATATATACACACACATACATACATACAGTTAAACAATAACAACTGAATAAAAATATTTATCTAAAATAAATATGTATAGTAGATGAGATATTTGGCCAGTTAATAATAAAGCCATGAAATAAGGTGTTTAGCATATTCAACTTTCCAGGTTCACAGTCAGGTTTTAGAGCTTTATGAAAAGCTAACAGGGTTGGGGTCATTCTGATCTTCAGGGGGAAGTATTGCACAAAGTAGGGGCTACTGTGGTAGTCTCCACCAGCCAAATCTCTTTGGCTGATGGGATCTGCAGCATGCCCAATCTGCTACACAGAATTAGATGGGTAGAAACTCTTGGAAAAAAGTGATTCCCCAGGTAACCTAATCCTATGCCATGTAGGCCTTTCAACGTGGCAACCAGCACCTTGAATTACATCTGGAAACATATACCAGTATCCAATGCAGCTCCTGCAGTAGTAATGTTACATGTTATTCAGTGTTATACAAGTTGTTTACCCCAGTTACAATCCAATGTGATTGGCCAGTGGTGTGTGTGTGTGCATGTGCATAGACATATATGCACTCATCTCACTCAAGTTCTGGGAGCTTAGTTTTATCTTAAAGACAACATAGTCTCCTTTGGCCTTCCTTGTTCAACAATATTGGGATTATAGTATCAAGAATAGCAACCCTCGTAATCTCAATGTGTCTACTTATTTATTTATTTGATTGATTCATATTCTGCTCATCCATTCATATGGCAGCCATCACTGGAAATGCTATTTATGTATTTGTTTATTTAATATGGCCATCCCATAAGGGTTAAAACTGGGGGGAAAAGGAAAGAAAAAGAAACCAACTAAATTGAAACAACAAGGAACACAGTAAAACCAAGCTAACCACCATCGTAATTCCCAACCATTGCAAAATGAGCTCATCCAACTGCCTGTCTCAATGTCTGAGGGAACAACCAAATTCTCAAGGCCTTGCAGAAAACCAAATTTTGTTGAATGAATGCTCTTCCCAAATGTCCTCAGATTCTTCTACTAACTTTTCACAATGATTACCTATAGTTTTAGATCTCTCTCTATGTTGTTATTTTTTGATAAATCTTTATTTGGAGTGGCTTATGTCTATGGGGGATGTGGTGGCTCAGTGGCTAAGACGCCGAACTTGTCGATCAGAAAGGTTGGAAGTTCGGCGGTTCAAATCCCTAGGGCCGCGTAATGGAGTGAGCTCCCGTTACTTGTCCCAGCTTCTGCCAACCTAGCAGTTCGAAAGCATGTAAAAATACAAATAGAAAAATAGGGACCACCTTTGGTGGGAAGGTAACAGTGTTCCGTGCTCCTTTGGTGTTCCGTGCACCTTCGACATTTAGTCATGCCAGCCACATGACCACGGAGAGGTCTTTGGACAGCACTGGCTCTTCAGCTTTGAAGCGGAGAATAGCACCGCCCACTAGACTCAGGAACGACTAGCACAAATGTGCGAGGGGAACCTTTATCTTTATTTATGTCTATGGAATAACATAAGGCTCACATGAAACACAATTTTTCAAGTATATAATATCACAATTATCAGGCCCATTTGGTTTCCTGGAGTTTGCTAGCTCTGGAAGTAGCTTCTGAACCCTCACTGGAAGAGGAATTGTGAAGGGAAGACATGACAGCTCAGGGCCAGAAAGTTGGGTGAAATAATGTGCTTTGTCACACATTATTGGTGTGCTTTGTCACACCAATCAAAGAAATTACACTTGGCAGACACAAAAGAAAGAAGAATTCATAGAGAAGCAGAAGATGGATTTTTGGGAGAGAGAAGCAAGAGGTCTTGAAAGGAGAAGAAATACCTTAGATTAAAGATAAAGAAGGAAAACAAAAATGTATCATCAGATATAGAAACTGAGGAAAGATGGACATGAAGCAGACTTCCCATATCTGGTGCCCTTAATATTTGTGAAATTTCCACTGCCATAATTCTCTATTAACAGGACCAGCAACCACACTGCTTGGAAAATTGAGGAAATGTTCTCCATTCAGAGATAACAATGGGGGATGCATCTGTTAAAAGAAAAACAAATAGAAATAAAGGCTCAGAGAGTAAATTAGAACAACTCCATGAGCTGCAACAATACACAGAAAATTATGAGAGCCTGATAGAGGGAAATTTGCTGAAGATAGATGAGGATAGATGAATATAAAGTGCTAGAATCAATATGTCAGTTTCAGTTTTCATAACCTTTCAAAAGCATATTCTGATCTTCAATTTATCTCAACTCAGAGATTATCACTTGTTTGCACTTACTGCATATTTTTAATGTTCCTGGTTGCTTATCAGTGAGATCACTTTTAAGACATGAAGCAGTATCTACTACTCACAAATAATTTAATACATAAGAAACAACAACAATGTATAATATACAAGAACAACAATATTCAATCCAAAATCTTCCTTGAAGTATACTGAAAAACCTCCTCTGATACAACAATAATTGAATGTTAATGTTTGTATTTATTGGTTGATTATTGATTGATAAAAAGCCTATTGTCCAGGTTTTCAGCCCCTTTATTTCATCCACCATTCCAAAGACTTAAAAGAAATTGTGAAAAGTAAATAAAGTAATCTTAAGGCATAATTGAGAAATAATTATGGTATTACATATAAAAACAACAACAGCAAAATAGAGTTATGGAAGGCCATAAAATTAGCTTCTGGGATAGCAATAGCAATAGCACTTAGACTTGCATGCCACTTCACAGTGCTTTACAGTTCTCTCTAAGTGGTTTGCAGGAGTCAGCATGTTGCCCCCAACAATCTAGGTCCTCATTTTACCGACCTCGGAAGGATGGAAGGCTGACTTCTGACTCCCTCTGGTGCAGTAGAATAAGACAGTAACATCCAACCTCAACTTTTTACTTTTCCATAATAGTACAAACAAACCATTTCTATAGCAACAAATCTATCTAATCAGTAAAACCCAAAATCAAAATTTCATTTTCCCCCCACATCAAGCACAAAGTCCAGAAGCGGTTTCCAAGTAGAAGCAAAAGTACTTATGGTTTTTTCTTCTTTGATCAAAGCAGTCAATGTAAATAATAAATAAATAAATAATAAAACAACTGCATCATGAATTGATAGTTGATTATTGTATTGGGGTCAACACTTAGCAACTACATAGATAGATTATTCCTGAGGATAATCTTCCCCTAACTACCGTATATCTTCCAGCCATGCACCTATTGCCACTATAATTAAGTCAATCCATCTTGCTGCTGATTGTCTTCTTTTCTATCTTTTCCCCTTTCCCAGCATTATAGATTTTTCAAGAGAACTAAGTCTTTGCATAATGTGTCCAAAATATGATCGTTTGAGCCTGGTCATTTATGCCTTGAATAACTCTGGATTGATTTGTCTGATGATCTATTTGTTTGTTTTCCTGAATCTCTATGGCATCCTCAGGAGTCTTCCCCAACACTAAAGTACAAAGGCATCAATACTCTTTCTATCCTGTTTCTTCAAAGTCCAATTTTGGCTTTACTGTTGACAATCAATACTAAAATGCAGAATCCATCCTCCACTTTGTGCCTTTATTGACAGTTCTAAGGCTGGTGTTGTCATTAGTTTGGCCTTCGTTTAGATTTAATCTTAGTCTCATTTCCTTTTTCACTGTGCTCCTTGACTTTCTAGAGCTAGAACATCATTTGCCTTTTCAGCTCTCAAAATAACATCATTAGCATAACGTAGGTTATTCTTCCAATCCAGCTTCCCTCAACCTAACAACCTAACTACTTTGCCCAGTTAGAGCCAGTCTGGTTTATCATATTTCATCTGGACTGTGGTTTCCTGTCCAATGTACAGATTTTGCATGAGGACAATGAGATCTTCTGGTATTCCCGTTTTCCTAAGGATATTCCACAACTTGTCATGACTGACACAGCTGAAGGCCTCTTTATAATTAATGAATCACATATTGACTTCTTTTTGTCTTTCTCAGTTATCCAGCATTCATCGGCAATCATTTGTTTCTTGCCTTTCTCTAAAACTAGCTTGAAAATCTGGCTTCTCCCTTTTCGTGTATGTCTCTAATGTGCAATGAATGATCTTAAATGAGAAGAAGCGTATCAGGTAAGACCAATGCCTCTTCTTCGCATGTGAAATTAAGGATATTGTATAAAAAATTGCACACTGGTAAGTCTCCTGCCTTTGATATTGATATATAGGCTGATCACTTCCAGTCTGTTGTCCATTGTATCATTCTTCAGATTTCCTGTCAGAATTTGGTTAGAATCTATACAGGTTCCTTTTCTAATGCTTGCCAGATTGTTGTAGATATCCCAACAATCCCTCTAGGATTTAAACTTGTTAATGATTGAACAAGTAATCAAATTTCACCTTTTAATACCAGAAGTGTTTGCAAATAGAGGATATATTTTAAAGCATCTAAGGTTTACGCCTCTAGTATAGAGAATTTCAGTATACTCCTTTCAACTTTATTTGCTCTTTTTAAAAGCAGTTGCTGTTTGTCCATTAGTATTTTGTAGCATTTACGGGTTGATCTTGGAATCTTTTGAAAGACTGTCTTCATTTTTCCCTGCCTGTTTCCATCTTTGATGTCTTTACAGATATCATTGTATATTTCCTCTTGCCCTTTTAAAAATATCTGTGAAATTATTTGGCGTGCATAAGCACACCAGCGTGCCTACCGTCCTTGTCCTAATGTCCCCTTGTATTCGTAAAATATCATGTACTCATAACCATGCTTGTACATCTTATATATTCACAATCATGTTTATTCTTTGTCTGTAATCATATACATGCTTGACAAAACAAAATAAATAAATAAATAAATTCCGTCCCTCCCCACCCGACCTCATTCCATTCCATTCCATTCTATTCTTTTCTTTTGTTTAAAAAAAACCTTATAAAGAAATAGTACAGGTAAACATCAATATCATTGCCAAAATAAGTCAATAGTTACTTCATTCCTTTCAATGAAGTCTACATTATTTTCTACTTTCTGTTCCTTCTGTTCATCCCAGAGGTGGGTTCCTACCGGTTCGGACCGGTTCTACCGAGTAGGTAGTAGGCCGCTGGTGACGTAACGGAGTCAGTTCTGTTGCTCTGTGGGTGCTGACATCTTTTTTGGGGGATTTTTTTTTCCAGATTTTTTTTCTTCTGCGCATGTGCAGAAACTGAGTTTCCGGCACTGCGCATGCGTCGCCATCTTGTTTTCAGCCTTTTTTAAATGTTTACTTTTCTTTCTTTTTTTTACTGCGCATGCGAGGCGCGCCCACGCGGCGCGAGAGGCATCGAACATCTGGCCAGGTACATTTAGAACCCACCCCTGGTTCATCTGTATCATAGTTAAAAGAGCAGCGTTTCTCAACCTTAACAGCTTTCGAGGTGTGGACTTCAATTCCCAGAATTCCCCAGTCGGCTTAGGATTGGGGAATTCTGAGAGCTGAAGTCCACACATCTTAAAGCTGCTGAGACTGAAAACAGAGTCGTAAGAAAACAGAATCACAGAACCATAGAGTTGGAAGGGACCTTGGATGTCTTATTGCGCAACACCTTGCTCAATTTACCCTGCGCCATTTCATACAAATGACTGTCCAATCCAGGGGTGAGTTCCTCTTCCCTTTCCTTCTGGTTCGGGTCACGTTGAAAGTGCGCATTTTTTGCATGTCCGCTCACTAAGCATGCACGCCCCCATCCCATCTGGGTAAAAACCCTCTGCACATGCGCAGGAGGCTTTGCGCATGCGCAGAGGGTTCTTTTCAAGGCCATTTCATCCCAGAGTACTGTTCTGACCCAGCTGCTGGACCAAGGAACACAGCACAAACAGCGTCCGAACAAACCTTGTTTTAATATTAACAAACTACTAATTATCTGTCTTAGCAGTCGTTCTAAAGTCCATGAAATTATAAATCAGTCTTCTCGGTGCAACAGCTGTTAATTCCCCTTCTTAACAGCCAGCAATTGTCCAAGCAAAAAGGACTACAAGTCCGATGAAGAGTCTTTCTGATAACAGCACACAATCTTACTGTTGTTGGCAAAATGCTCAGAAGCAATTTGCAGGAATTTGACGACTTTCCAACAAGAGCCGAACAGTTTTGCAGTCAAAGACAAGCCATGAAATGAACTAAGTTGTTTCCTGCAAATTGCTCAGTCTTTTTCCTCACTTAAATAGGCTATGGGAATGGTCACTTATTCCCAAGCCTTACTCCTGAGTAGTCCTTCTTCTCAGGAGCCAGTCCTGCCTTTTGGCAGCTCTGCGCATGCGCGTGTTGAGAACATGCTTTTCCTCCTCTTCTTCTTCTTCTTCTGTACTCATGACAACCTCTGGAGGTTCTAAAGGCCCTGGCTGAATCCCTACCTCTGGCACCGAGTCTTCTCCAGCCTCCTCACTGTCCGACTCTGGTATCAGCTGCACAGGCTGCTAGCAGCCCACAACAAGTACTGATTTCAGGGCAGGTGACCGGTTCGGGGCATGGCTTGCTGGCTGTTGCTGCCGGTTCGGTGAGTGGGGGTAAATTCCCGTTACCGGTTCTAGCGAACCAATCCAAACCGGCAGCAACCCACTGCAATAAATTATGCAGTAAATCAACTTGTAAATAAAATGTCTTTTCTCCTTTGCAGCTTTGCTGGTTGGGGAATTCTGGGAGTTGAAGTCCACCAGACTTAAAGTTGCCAAGGTTGGAGACCCAGTTCATAGAACTATAGGCAAATTTTACTTCTATTTCTTAAGCTACAGTCCCCAGCATTTAGTAATAGCAATTTTTCTCCTGATCTGCTCATGCAATAATTTCTATTTGTTTTTTTCCCTTGTGTAAATGGTTTTGTAACTTGCAGCTGCCTGCAATATTGACAAAGTCCTTGTTGCTTACATAATGCTTACTCAATGAACATATCTATATCTCTATAATGAAATGTAAAGGGCAAGCAGAAAGAAAAACATAAAAGAAAGATTCTTGTTCTGACCTGTTGCAACATGATTTATTGGATCAGTTGAAGCTACAGGGGATTGAAGAAATACCAAGAAAAAGACAATCAACAGACAGCCATTCAGTCTCATCTAAGAGGTTAGATTTAGCTCAAGATAAATCCATTGTTGTATTGTATTAAACTGAATCAATTCAGTGCTCATTACATGTCAACACTCAATTAATGTTACTAGTACAGGAACCAGCAGAAAAATATGCTGGTTTAAGGACTTGCTAACCACTCTTTCACGCCCTGTTCTTCCTTGACAGTGAAGCAGAAAAAAAGCCAAGATGGGAGGGAGAAGTAGGTGGGGAATCTTCAAATGGTTGCATCAAAAGACTCGCTAGTCTCTTGCTATCTGTTCTCCATTCCCACAGAGTGGTCAATTTTTTTTGTTATCCTTGGAGAACTGGCTCAAGAGAAACTATCTCCCCCATTTCTTCCTTCATGGAAGAGTTGGAAGAAATGTCCATCTGGGTTCAGTTCCAAGTGGGGGAAAAGACACTAGATTCATGGAAGCTGCTTGGAAAAAAGGTTTATTGATGAACAGGATCACATAGCTTGAGATCCTGGGGAAAAGAAAAAAAAGGACAGAGATGCCAAGAGTCCCTGGGTTTTATGCCCTCTGTTGGGCTTTGAATTTGAGCTTGTGTTCTGATTGGTTGTCAGACTCCCATGGGGTCATGCAGGGGTAACTTTGTAGGTTGTCTTTGGAGTCCCAGGCTTGGTTGACTCTTGCTGGGTGATGATGCAATGAAAGGACTTTGGGCAATTCCTACTATGGCTCTGCCTGAAAGAGGTAGATCTTTGTTATGTAGAATAGACTGGCCCAGGCCTTAATGGCCTATTGACAAAGGTGTGTGTGGGGCTGAATTTCTGCCTTGCTTTTAGGAGAACTATTCTGCCCTATTAATATTTCCTAAAACATCTCATTTTCCTAGGTGAGGGGTAGGTGCTAACGTCCTACAGGAGGAAGGGAGGATAGGTTCTGCCGGGATTGGGGAATGGAAGGATTGTATTTCTTTGCAGTTATCTGGTCCTTAGCATTCGCTTGCCCTCAGGGTCACCTGAATGAGAGAGACCAATTGGTTGTGGAATCTTCTTGGATTTGTTGCGTTGTAGACTGGAGAGAGGTGGTGTTTTATCCCTTTGTTGAGAGAAGGCTGCTGAATGTTAACATAAAACGGCCTCTTTGACCCCCCTCTTTCAAACCAACGATCCTCTCTATCCTTTGTTGCCTTCAAAAGAATTTGTCTTTCAAATTCAGATGGGCCGCTGAATCTTGTCCTGCTGGGTTTCATCTCCTATGTCAGTGATGGCGAACCGAGTGTTGAAAAGGGAGCGCGCGCGCGCAGCACCGAGTGCCAAAAAAGGGAGCACTTCACGCATGCGCGCTCACCTAGGCCACAACCAGGAAGAGGAGCTGCCCAGGGAGCATGCACACCCCGTAAAATGAAGTTTTCAGCAAATCCTCCGATTACTGCCACGCATGCAGATGGGCCAATCAGCTGGCCGGCACGCCTACTCACACGGGAAAACAGAAAACCAGCTCTTCAGGTTTCCACCACTGCCGCATGCACAACGATCAGCTGATCGGTGTGTCCGCATGCACGCCAGAAACCCGGAAGAGGAACGGGCAATGCTGCGTGTGCCAGGTGACACGGCTCCCCATGCTACTTTGGGCACATGTGCCATAGGTTCGCCATCACGGTCCTATGTTGTGCCATGCGCTCGTCCCATCAGGTTTTTCCTTTTCATCGTTTAGAAAAACAAGAACTTGAGTTGTCCCCTGAAGTTAAGATTATATTCTGGGAGGCCTCTTTTATGTCACAGTAATGGGGTGGGAGCCTCATTTAATCACAACCATGGTCATTCCTCTTAACCACTAGACCACACTAGCAGGGGTGAAATTCATTTCCCCCCTTAGCGGTTCTGTGGGCGTGGCTTGGTGGGTGTGGCGTGGCTTGGTGGGCGTGACAGGGGAAGGATACTGCAAAATCCCCATTCCCACCCCACTCTGGGGCCAGCCGGAGGTGGTATTTGCCGGTTCTCCAAACTACTCAAAATTTCCACTACTGGTTCTCCAGAACCTGTTGGATTTCACCCCTGGTGCTCCATCACTGGAGGCTTTTAAGAAGATATTGGACAGCCGTTTGTCCGCAATGGTATAGGGTCTCCTCAGCCAGGGAATTGGACTAGAAGACCTCCAAGGTCCCTTCCTGCTCTGTTAATTCTGTTCTGAATATGGGAAGACATTTGAGGATAGTCTTTCAGGTTGGCTACATCCTTTTGTTGTGCTCTTGGCTCTTCAGGCAAAATTGTGGTGGCAGGATGTGTTTTCAGGGCCTCCTTTGGAATGGCGGTGTTGCCTGAGGAACGCTGTGGAGCAGGATTTTTACATGCCTGCCCGCACGCAGGCCCGCCGTGTCTGGCTACACGCAAAGGCTTGCATTGATTCTTCAGGGTATATCTGTGGTGAGACAAGGCAGCCATCTGCTCGAATTGCCTCAGCAGCTGAATGTGAAACGAATGTTTTCTGTAGGTAACTATGAGACGGAAGGGAAAACACGGAACCACGGAAAGAGGAGCTAGGGAGGAAAAACGGGGCCGGAAATGTTTAGATTCTGGTCGGTGGTCTTCATCCAGCAGCGTCTGGAGGTTATTGGCTGATAAGGAACATCTCAGTCAGGTTTGGAAAGGGACAAGGAAAAGTTTGGTCTTTCGGGCGAGAGGCCGGGACGGATCTTCCTCAGTGAGAAAGAGAGTTATGGTAAAAGGACGTGACGGATGAAGGGAAGAGCGCATTTTCCCATTGGATTATGTAAAATAACAAAATGAGATAAATATTAAGCTACATTTCTCTGTGGTTGAATTTCATAGGCCTCTTGGCCTCCCTCGCTTGTTAATTTGGGGTTATATAAAGAACTTATGTCAAAGAAGTATTTTTTTAATTAATCATTTGAAATAACGTGTTCCATTTAAAAAAAAAAAACAACCTTGAGGATTGAAAATACATGGGTTTGTGGATCCAAATATAGGGAATTTCGGAGTGGCTCGCGGAGTCAACTCGCCTGGCCAAAATGTTCTCTCTAGAAGAAAATCGAGTGTATTAATTCTCCTGTACTTTACTATGGAAATATTAAGTCATTTGCAATATTAATAAAGGAGAATATCTGTAGCTCATGGTTGAAATGAGGGCTGTCTAAACTTGGGTGTTTTCTGGGCAGACGTTTCATTACCCAACTGGGTAACATCATCAGTGTTAGCATTATGCATCATCACCGACACTGATGAAGTTACCTAGTTGGGTAATGAAATGTCTACAAGAATATAATGGAGCTTAGAGAGCACCAAGGACTCCTAAGTTATTGCTTCTGGCTACCTTATCTCCTGGAAGAAACTCACCATCTCTGTTGGCAAGGAATTTTTTTCATAGGGTATTTCTGTAGCAAGACTATCCTGAGGAAGCTAAGAGGCAGCTTGAGGTCCACCAGGGGTGGGTTCTAACTTACCTCGCCACCAGTTCGCTTCGCAAGCTTTGCACGTGCGCACATGTGTGCATGCGCAGTACAAAAAAAATTACACCCCCCCAAAAAAGCCGAAAACAAGATGGCGACGCATGCGCAGTGCCGGAAACTCTTCTATGCATCTTCTACGCATGCGCAGAAGATCAATCTCAATCAATCTTGAACTCGCGAGTCGTTTTCTTTCGCAAAGGGTTCCTCCGGACACAAAGGCGAGGAACGCGATGGCTACGAGTGACAGGTAAGACGCGGCCCATCCTCACTCCACCTGCCAGAAACCAGTCTTTGTGAGACTCGTCCTGCCGCCGCTCCTGCTGCCTCGTGGAGCAGGACTGTGCAAGACAACAAGCCGTGCAGAGTCCTGCTCCACGAGCAGCAGCTATGGGCCAGCTGCTTGGCCGGCACGAAGAACAGGGAGGGGAGGCAGCAGCAACAGGACATCCAGTCCCACACTCGCCGCCTCCTGTACCCCCAAAATAATAACCCTCCTGATAATAAGGCCAAGGCCATATTCTGGGGGTCAAAAGAAAATAAGACCCTGTCTTATTTTCGGGAAAACACGGTAATTGGATATTACTTCAATATAAAAAGCAAATAACAGAATAAACTGGTTTCCTCTACTTTGGTTATTCAGTTTAGAATTAAATTTCCAACTTTCTCATTTGGAGAATTCAAACTTCCCTAGGAGACCCTAAATTAAGGATGTCTGATATAAATTGCTTTATTTGTAGAGCCTGGTATTAGTATTAGGTACTGCAGAAATACACGATGCTCTATTCCGGCTCATTTCCTTATCTCAAAATCTCACTTCCTCCTTAGCTGACAGTCCAATGATGAAGTGTGTTAAAAAAGAACGCCAGTAGCAGAGTCAGCACTTCACTGTAGTTTGATTTCCAATAGACAGGGCTATATTTCTTCCCTTCCAAAGGGGGGGGGGAGAGAGTTCTTCCCTTTCATGCAATCTTCTGACATTAATTAAATTTAAAACCTATCCTCCCCATGTTTCTGGAAGTCAGTCTGCTGATTTCACAAACTGCATCAGATTTTCACCTTTATAGTTCAAGGTCTCTTTCATTAGATGGTCTCTTGCAAATCATAGTATTTGGCTCCTTTCTCCTCAACAAGATAATAGCCTACCTTTCAGGATTACTGTGTAACTGCAAGAGGATATACCGAAGAAACACTGACTCTTCTTTAGATCTATCTACCATCTGCCTGCCTGCCGCCTATTTATCTATCTCTCTATCTCTCTTTCTATCTATCTATCTACCTACCTACCTCTCTCTGTCTATATCAATTAATCAATCTCTCTCTCATATATGTCTATAAATCTATCTCTATCATGCATCTATCTATCTATCTATCTATCTCTATCTGTCTAATCAGTCAATCCCTCTCTCATCTATCTCTATCAATCTATCTCTATCATCCATCCATCCGTCCGTCCGTCCGTCCGTCCGTCCGTCCGTCCGTCCGTCCATCCATCCATCC